>MCJB01028613.1:52141-100815 GCA_002018475.1 Nicotiana obtusifolia
TCCCACTTACAATATATCCTGTGGCAGGCGTGCCACCCTCTCCCACTTACGATACCACAACAATCACAAGAAGTCCCGGCAAGGGAACAAGGCAACATAACCATATTCAACATCATCCTGGCCAGGGGAAAATCAGCTATAACCAAACCATATTCAACTCCTATTTAGCTCAATCAATGTTATTACTTAATTACAGCCGAAGTTCTACAATTAACCTCCTAACCCAATTATCATTTCATTAAACCTAGACACGCCGCTACTATTGTGACACTGGATCCCTTAAACTCCTAATGAACTCCTAAGACACTACCCATGACTTAGACACTGAACCCCTTTTTGACTTCTAACACTTCCTTATTCAACTAGTCCATCTAACAATCTAAATTATACTGAATAAAAGATACATCAACCCGTAATCACGAGGAACAATCATAATAATAAATTCATGTGGTAGGCGTATCACCCGCCCTCATTCACGATATCTTATGGCAGGCGTGCCACCCGCTCCCACTTATTTCACAACAATATCACGGATAATATTAAGAAATTAGAACAATAGTTGCACAACAATTATTAATAACGACCCACGGTCATGATCGACACCAATGTATAGGTACTCATCACCATACCTATATATTGTTCTCAACAAGAATCAATTTAGCAACTAGCACAGAATTTCTAGTCCCTCAAGCTAAGATTAGGACAAACACTTACCTTGCTTTGCCAAAATCTCTGATTTTCCAAGGAATCCAAATCCTTGCAACAATAAAATCACGAGATTTCGATCCTCAAACTCGTCTGACCCCTTTTTGGGTACTGTTCACGATAGGGTTTGCAGTAATTCGAGCTGGGGTTTTTTTGGGGTTTAAATGGGGAAAGCTGGGTTGGTAATTGGAGGTTGATAGCTAGGTGATGGAGGTATTTTCATGGAATTTGGGGCTATTTCAAGGTGATTTGGAGGTTGATTTGCTAGGGTTTGAAGGTGTTTTGGAGAGGTTTTCTGAGATGGAGTCGAAAATGAGAGGGTTTTCGTGTGTTAGGGTTGTTGGTTTCTATTTATAGTGGGTTAAAAATCGGGAAAAAAAATAAAAGGTCAGATGCCAGAATGCGATCTCATTCTGGTCGCAGAACGTATATGCGGTCCGCATTTGGGCCGCATTTCTGACACAATACTTGACCCAAAACTCTGTCTCACTCAGCGATCATATTGTCAAATCTGCGTTTCGCATTCCTGAAATGCGATCGCATTTCTCGTCGCATTCTCGACAATAAGTTTGCCCGATTTTTCTGTTTCACTATGCGATCCAGGAAGTGAAATCTGCGATCCGCATTTCTAGTATGCGATCGCATACTGACCGCAGAACCTAACCTGGTTTTATACCCAGGTTTCTGCGTCTCTTTGCGATGCCTGTGCAAGATATGCGGTTCGTATATCTGAAATGCGATCGCATACCTTGCATTTCTTAACTTTTCGAACTCTTTTCTTAACTACTAGCTTCTTATACCTCATGCCCTGCAAAAATAATAAGATTGCACAATTACAAAGGGGATTTTTCACTTAAGGAAACCAAATCTAAACAATTAGTACCACATTGGTTTCTACGACACATCGGGTCGTTACATGCAACCAACAATTAGATATAATCATGAGAATGTCATAGTGATAACCCAGAAGTTGCCCTCAAAGTTAGCAGATACAGGTATAAAGAAGGAGAGCATTTAAACACTTAGACTTTTCATGCTTCAATTAAGTTGTGAAGGATTAAACTATGAACTTTCAAGTTTTGTCCTAATTCGGATTATCAAACAATAATCTCGACCACAAGAGTGCAGGAAAATACTGTATAGAGATAAAGATCACAATAAAGGCCACAATAGAACTATTGACAGAAAATCTGAAGTTTGAAAAGCATGGAAGTCATTAAGGCACATTAAGGAAAATTCAATCATGTTGGCTATCTGAAAGTCATTAAGGCTCATAAAGGAAACTTAATCATATAGACTGTTTAGGCTTAGAGATGCAAGTCATTAAGGTCATATAACAGTTTAGTCGATATCAATTTAAAGATATTCAGAAACATGACAAATGATCATAGATCATAATACCTTATCATGAACATGGAGATAACATTTTAATATTAATGATAACATCATAAACGACTACAGTTAACTAAAAACAACAAGCATATTCATAACATTCTAATGAGATGATCCAAAAGAGAAGAGTTAGAGGTGTACTGACCTTCTCTAGGGCAGCAGACCAAACAAGAATTTCTCTTAATGCTTAAAATCCAAAGCTTCAAGCTCGAAGGAGTGAAGCACTCAGGGACGAAAAAAAGAGAAATCAATAAGAAACCCTATGTTTTGGAAATCTCATAATTACTCTTAGATGGTTGTTGGTCGTTTTTCTCTATTAGGTTGTTCATGCTTGGTGAGAACATTAAAGATCCTATTCATCGTACCATTTAAGGCTCTAGAGTCTCGCAGATTCAAAATCGTAAGTGGAAAGCAACGAATGGTAGATGATGTGAGCACGATTGAGTGAAATCGGAAAGAAACAGAGGTAAAAACAGTGTCGAGTTTACTTGAGCACGAGGAGGTCGACCATTGAAGCTTTTGGACCAACGGTTAAACCCTAATGTCCAGAGGTCACTACATTTGACCTCTGGATATCGAATCCTTATGATGAACCTGAGAAAGACTCCATGCATGCTCCGATTTGATAACTCATGAGAGAAATCAGATGATTTGAAGGTTTTCCCTTTTGAGCTTAGGGTTTCAGATTAGGGATTTTGAATTTGTGTGATGAAATTGGAATGTTCAGGCGGGATTCGCGGTGTAGCAGGGGCAGAAGGGATGATTTAGAGTGATTCCGAGTGACCTTGCATAAATTTGTGCAAGGTTCTGGAGATTGATGGCTGATGGAGACGAGAGAAAAGAGAGAGGAAAGTGAAAGAGAGAGGGTGGAGTGACGTGAGAAATGATTAGGGTTTGGGCAGGTCTAGTTCTGAGTTTAAGTTGGGAGATGGAAGGGGTGCCGTTGGATCTGTTGATCAATAGCTCCGATTGTTTTGGCAGTTAAGGATTTTAGAAATGATTTAATGGGAAAAATCAACGGCGGTTGGATATCTTTGATCGGATGTTGCAATTAAATCTCTAGGTGCTTAAAATTTAAAGAGGAAATGGGATTAAAATGTGGGTCGTTGCTTTAAGAAATGGACGGCCCAGATGGTTTTGTGTTTGGTTTGTGTTTAGTTTGTGTGTGATGGAGACGAGTGACGTGGCGTAATCTCATTGGTCCAAAAGAGGTGATAAAGATTGCCAAGGTGGAGAGAAAGGAATTGGCCCTAGGTCAGGTTTGGTTCTAGGCTTGGTAATTGGGCTGAAATTAATCTAAAGAATAGCCACTTTGTATGTAGTTGAGAATTGCAATTGTAGCCTATTGTCTTTTAATCCCTTTTGAAATTAATTAAAATAAACCTAATAATTTCAATAAAAATATGGTAAAATTATAATTATTATATATATTACGAATTATCTAAATTAATTATTTGTAAATATTTTATTTTTTCGAATTATAGCACTAATTTCGAAATACTAACATAATAACCTACTTTACTTGAAATTAAGGAGTAATATATCAAATTAATTATAAAACCTATGTAATTTATATATAAAAGTTATTTTAATAAATTACATAATATTAATACTACGTGATTAATGTTAAAACTAATACTTAATTAATTTGTAAACATAGATATTTATTACTAGAAAATACTTTTAAAATATTTATTGTAAATTGTTAAGTATAAATAAATTAATTTTTAAAAGGAGGGTCAAAAATGGCCGCCAACACCAGTCAACTACTTAGTCACAAAAGAAAAGGATAACAATTTCCCCCCTCTCTTGTACTTTCGATTGGTATCAGAGTAAGTCTTACATTTTCACTCTTTTGCATAACAGCTAGTGAGAAAAGATCATGTCAAACCAAGTAATTATCGGAGCACTATTCAAGAAGGGACATCACAGGCAAGGCCACCATATTTTAATAGATAGCACTTCTCACATTGGAAGATTCACATGGAAATCTATGCAAAGTCCTATGACGTCAAAGTATGACGTGTAATCAAAAAGGGAGATTATCCAATTTCAGTAGCAAAGTCTGACAAGAAAACAGATGGACAAACGTCTACTGATCCAGTGGACATAGATGACTACTCTTATGAGAAAATGACAGTAATCCAAGTTAATTTCAAGGTGCGAAATCTTCTATACAACGCTATAAGCAGAGAAGAATATGAGAAGACCTCAAACTGTTATACGGCCAAGAAAATGTGGGATAAGTTGGAAGTTACCTATGAAGGGACGAGCAAAATAAAGGAAAAAAAGGATAAATCTGTTGATCTGACTATGAACTTTTTCAAATGAAAGAAGGTGAATCTATTTAAGAAATATTTTCCTGATTCAGTAAAACCATTAGAGATCTGAAAGCCTTTTGTAGACCATACTCGAGTGGAGAACAAGTTTGAAAATTTTTAAGAAGTCTGCCTACTTCCTGACAAATAAAAGTAGTTGCACTCGAATCTCAAGACTTGGATAAGTTGTCCTAAGATGAACTCATGGAGACGTAATCGCCTTTGAGAAAACACATCTCAAAAAGCAAGGACGAGAAGAAAAAAAGAACACAGTTGCTTTCAAAACCTCGATTGAAAATTTGAGGATGATCATAATAATGAAGCTGAGGCTTTAGAAGAAGAAATCACTATGGTCTCCAAAACAATGAATGGACTAATGAGAAGATACAGGAACACCAAGAAGGGAAGAATTATGTCCAGAAGAACCAGGCAGTACAATGAACAAGACAATAACGATGGAAAATGCTTTGAATGTGGCGATTATGTTCATGCGCAAGCTGAATGCCCAAATCACAAAAGAAAAGCCTCTAGAGGATTTCACAAAAATAAATCCTTTGGAAGTTGGAGCAATGAAGACAACTCAGAATATAAAGAAATAGCTAACCTTTGTTTCATGACTATATTAGAAAATGATATGAATAAATTTTCAGGTTGCTGGACAAATGAAGACATATCAGGTGATGATAGCAAAAAAATCACAGAAAATTGCTTCCTGGCACGTGGTGAAGCTAGCGAGGTAAGGCCTTATGAATGTGAAATATGCAATGACTTACAGGATATTCTTAATCTCACCCTAAAAGAGTCTCAAAAATCTCTAAATCAGTTAAAAAAAGCCTTAATAGGGAGAAGAAAGACTGGGAACCTAAACTTGAAGTTTGTAAAATCGAAAGAGATGTCTTTCAGGAAAAAGTTAAGGAATTGCAATTGCAACTCAATGGCATACGCAAATCCACCAACCACACTTTCGTCTAGTCTAACCAAGCAACTTATAAGTCAACTAGAAAAAGACTTATTGAAAATAAATCTACTAGCAATGACACCACTAGTAGATCCGGGGAAAAATCTATTACCGTATGTCATTACTATAATAAAACTGGTTATAGGTATTCTTTTTGTAAATTTCATCATTCAAATATTACAGGGTGGATCTGAAATCCTAAAATAGTCATGATATTTAATAGAACTTACCAAAAAGGACCAATCAAGCTTAGGTACCTAAAAGAAGAAAATAATCTCTTTTTGCTAAAACATCACAGGAAAAGTCGAAAAGAAAAATGATATCTCGACAGTGCGTGTTCCAGTCACATAACGGGCGAAAAAAGTTTATTCAAATGTCACAAAGATAAATGGAGGAAATTTCAAGTTCGGTGATGATTCAAAAGACAAAATTATTGGCACCGGAACAGTCCCATTCAATAATAATAACTGTGTTATCACATAAGTTTATCTTTTTGATGGACTTAACTACAACTTACTAAGCATAAGTCAACTATTCGACTATGGATATGCATTGAAATTCAAGAAAATTGGTTGTGCTATCAAAAATGAGTAAGTAAAAGCATTCTTCCAGAAAAAAGGAATGAAAATGTTGAGATTCTAGACTACACTGAAAACTTGGATAGTCATATTTGTCTAGCATCTATATCTGATGATCCCTAGCTTTGCATAAGAAACTTGGTCATGCAAGCATGCATCTAATTGAAAAACTATCTAGAAATGACCTAGTCATTGGTCTTACCAAACTTAATTTTTCTAGAAACCATGTGTGTGATGCATGTCAACTAGGTAAGCAGACTAGAACCTCTTTCAAACCCAAAGATGTTGTTTTCACAACCAAGCCTCTGCAGTTGTTACATATGGATTTATTTGGTCCTACAAGAACTGTAGCATTAGAGGAAAATGATATGCATTTTTTATTGTTGATGATACTGACATTTTACATAGGTAATATTCTTGTCTCACAAAAATGAAGCTTTAAAGAACTTTGAGATCTTATGTAAAAGGATTGAAAGAGAAAAGGAGTACCTTATCTCAACCATACAACGCAATCATGGGGGAGAATTTGAGAGCATATCATTTGAAGATATTCTACAATGAACAAGGATACACTCACAATTACTTAGCACCTAGATCACCCAACAGAATTTAGTAGTGGAATGCAAAAATCGAACTTTGCAAGACATGTCCAGAACAATGATATTGGAGCATTCTCTGCCAAACCACTTTTGGGTAAAAGCAGTCAGCACATCATGTCATATCTTAAATAGATGTCTTATTCTGCCCATTCTAAAGAAAACTCCATATGAACTATGGAAAGGCAAAAGACCAAACATTTGCTACTTTCATCCTTTTGGAAGCAAAATACTCCATTCATAACAATGGTAATGACAATCTTGGTATATTCGATCCAAGAAGCGACGAAGGTGATGAAGATTTAACAAAGTCCTCTCCAAGATCAATGAATCTCATGAGTCCAAAGAATCAACTGACAGCAGCAATGAATCTTCAAAGTCGACTAATGAATCTTCAGCAAGCATGCTGAAACTCAAAAGGAGTCGACTATTCACCAAGCTGAGACAATACCAAATGAATGGAGAAGTGAACCTGAGTATCCATAGAAGTTTATCATGGAAATCCAAACGATGGGATGAAAATCAGTGGAGCTCTCAAGAAAAAGGCTAACATAGCGCTCATATCTCAAATAGAACCGAAGAAAGTTGATGAAGCCTTGAACAACTCCAATTGGGTACAAGCTATGCAAGAAGAACTTGATCAGTTTGACAAAAATCTTGTATGGACATTAGTATGCCAAGCCAGCAAATGTCGCAATCATTAGAACTAAATGGCTATTCAGAAACAAGTTGAATGAAGAAGACAAAGTTATTAGAAACAAAGCAATACTAGTCGCACAAGGATACTCGCAACAAGAAGGAGTCAATTATGATGAAACCTTCGTTCCGGTAGTCCTGAATCAATTCGTATATTGCTTGCATATGCTGGTTTTAAAGGTTTTAAACTGTTTCAAATGGATGTTAAAAGTGATCTTTTAACTAGTTTGATTGATGAGGGGGTCTATGTAACACAATCTCCTAGATTTTAAAACTCACAGTTTTCTTACCATGTGCTTAAGTTGACTAAGGCTCTTTATGGACTCAAACAAGCACCCCGAGCTTGGTATGAAAGATTAAGTTCATTTCGTACTAATCATGGTTTTTCAAGAGGTAAGTTTGATGCCACTCCATTTATCAAAGATCATCATCAGGTAATCTTATTATTCAAATTTATGTTGATGATATTATATTTAGAAGCGCTAACTCTGATTTGTACAAGGAATTTTCAAATCTCATGCAAAGCGAGTTTGAAATGGGCATGATGGGAGAACTGACATTCTTCCTAGGACTTCAAATCCATCAATAACAAATAGGGTACCTTCATATGTCAGACCAAATACACAAAAAAACTTATACCGAAGTTTGGAATGAGCAATGCAAAGGCTCTTGAAACCCCTATGAGCCCATCTACCAGCCTTGACAAAGATGAGGAAGGAAAGGTCGTTGATGAATCAAAATACCGTGGGATGATTGGGTCACTACATACCTAACTACCAGTCAAACCGATATCATATTTAGTGTATGTAAATGTGTCAGGTTTCAGTCATCTCCTAAAGAATCTCATTTGACTGCGATTACATGAATTATTAGATATCTTATTAGAACTATATCACATGGCCAATGGTATCCTCGTTCTAACAACTTCAAGCTTGAAGGATTTTCAAATGCAGATCTTGTAGGGGATAAATATGACAGAAAGAGCACAAATAAAACATATCAATTACTAGGAAAATCATTTATCTCCTGGAATAGCAAGAAACAAGGGTCAGTTTCCTTATCCACAACAAAGGCAGAATACATTGCAATCGGACAATGTTGCGCTCAATTATTTTGGGTGACTCATCAACTCAGTGACTATAGTCTCTCTTTTAAACTTGTTCAAATTTTCTGTGACAAATCTAGTGCTATTTGTTAATCAAAAAAACTTGTGCATCATTCTAGGGCAAAGCATATAGATATCAAGCAACACTTTATTAGAGATCATGTTTTAAGGGTGATATTGAAATCTCTTTTGTTAGCATTAGTGATCAACTAGCTGATATTTTTACTAAGCCCTCTTCTAGAAGATAGATTTCAAAACCTTTGGGACTTACTTAGCATTATCGCATTCTCTCCATAATTTTTTCAAAAGTTCTGTAATTTTTCAAAGTTTTGTGCTTAAGTAGTTATGGTAAAAAAAAAATTTCTTAATGACATATCTTTTCTCCCGCCAGACTCATTAACTAAGTGCCTCTATTTTTAGTCTCTCTTCACACCATCGTATCTCAAGAAGTAAATCAAATCAATCACTAACGTCTTTTCCCTTTTTCAGCATCCATCAGTCACGTCTCTTCGGTCACACCTCTTCACTTCCCTCTTCCTCTATAGGTTTTCATCTTCATCATTCTTCCACATTTTAATCTTCACCAACTCAACAATGGATAAGGCTTCAAAAATTCTCTTTGCCTCTAGTCGAAAAAGTACCGATTCTAAAGGGAAGTTATCCTCTCGATCATCAGAACCCGTTATTATTGGGTCTAATCATTATGAAGACTTCTCCTCTTCAAAGGAAGATTTCTCTGACAATGCTCGTATCCCTACCAATAAAGTCCTAGGAAAGCGTCCCATGGAGGAACATTTTGAAGCCCTCACTCCAAAGAAAGTGAAGATGAACTTGGATGGTCTGCTAGAGTCCGAAGTCAATTTCTGGGATACCCCCCAACAAAGACAACTTCGTTGCCTTCATGGAAAAATAAATTTCTCATGGGAAAATCGTCAACCTAGATGATATAGAAAGCCTAAACTGCAAGATAAAAGTGTTTTTCGATTTTCAGGGCTGGAAAAATTTCTTTGTTTTAACCCATCCAAAAGTTTATGAAGAATTTGTTTGCATGTTTTATGTAAACCTCTTTTCCCCTAAATAAGATAACATTGAGTCTTTAGTTCTAGGTTAGCGTATTGTTCTCGATTGTTCAACCTTTGTTTCTATTTTTCAATGTAAAAGCTCTGGCCATTCTGGCCTGTTCAAAAACTCCTGCTCTGAAGACTTTGAAGTTTCGTTTGACCAAGGCAAAAGATGCATAGCTGAATCTCTGTTTGATCCCCCTACCAAACTAATTAGGGCGCAGTGACATTAATTTTGAAACTCGTGTTCTTACTCACATAGTTGCCACCACCATACTTTCTAGAACAAGATCCTACACCACTCTGTCTCAAAGAGACACCTTTTTGGTCTACTACCTTCTTACAAAGCACAAAGTGAAGTTGTCCTCATGGGTAATAAATTTCATGATTGAATACTCTAATGAACCCCTCAGTCTTCTATATGGCAAGGTGATTACCCATCTTCTTGAAGCCCACAACATCCCTCTCTCAAACTATCCATATGTATCAGTCTCTAGATGTTATAATACTCAAGAATTTGCTATCATGGGTTATGTTGTTGTGGATGGGTCTTGGGTAAAGAAACATGACAATGAAGCCAAGGTAATTCCCTCTAGCTCTAAGGTCAAAGTTGGTGCTCCCCAAACTACAATGAACGATCTAGATTTGGTTGAGAAACTTGTTATAATTGATGAGAAGTTGACTGTCATCAAGGACCTCCTCCGAGCCACTAAATCCATAGTTGGAAATATCCATGACATCTCAAAGGAAATAGGCTCGGATGTGTCAAAAATACGGGTCATGATACAGACTGCAGAAAATGTAGTGAAGCATTCAAGGAAGTCCATGATCGTGTTGATGGGATCTCAGTCACTATGAACGCAGGCTTTGACCATCTCAAGGAAGCCATTTGCAACACTCTTACTTATTTTTCCGCCATTGATCAGGTTGTTGGATGTTTTAGACAACCTTAAATTTTTTTCGATGTTTTATTGCTGGACATACATTTATTTTTTGTGTTTTGGATGACTGTAAGTATTAGGATAACTTAAACTGCTAATGATATTGCATATTTCCCCCTCTTTTTGATTGATGCTAAATAGGGAGAAAGGATTACTACTAACATGTGCAATAATACAGCTTAAGTCGACTACAGTAAGGAAAACTACTAACATATGCATGGATAATATAGCTCAGGTCGACTACGGCATACGCGAAGAGTCAATTAGGATCCATAGGAAGCAAAGTACCTATACAAGAAGAGATAACAACTTGAGGTGGAGTCGATTCATAAATAAACTAGGAGTCAACTACAAGCAAGAAGACCTGCTAACAAGTTAAGGGGGAATTGACTGCAAGGATAATCAAATAAACAGGGAATTAAGTAGAATTGATTAAGTTATTTTTGTCATCATCAAAAAGAAGGAGATTGTTAGATCTTAGTTTTAATGATGAAAAATAAATTACTCTTATTGCAGGTAATCAAGGATCCCTGAAGAGTGGACATTGCAAAGCAGAAGGAACATGAAAGGAAATATGAGCCAACTTAGGATCCAGAAAGTTATCCAAAGAAGGAAGGCTAAGATAGAAGAATCAATTCAAGCGGAAAATCTACTCTTGATTTTCAATCACGGGCATCAAGAAATATCATAATCTACTCTTGATCTTCAATCACGGACGTCAAGGACAATCACATCAAACACGTTGTATGGGACATTTGCAAAAACAATCGTTTATGCCATTCAAGGGAAGCATACAGATCATATCGAGCTTCAAGGATCAACAATAGGAAATTTTCAACCTTATTTTTGGAAGAAATCAACTAAGATTCACTCCAAGTATCAATTCCTTTGGGTTGCTCATCTCTCAAAGGCCTGCTCCAGTAAAGGCTCCTATTAGCATATCGTCCCTCAAGATATGTACATATAAATATATATAGTCAAAGACCCAACAGAAGAGACATATTTTGATCAAACCAACTTCAAGTTTTTTGTTCTACTCCAGACAAGCATTATAGTTCATTTTAGACTTACTATGTAACTAGAAGAGAGAAGAAAGAGAGAAAAATCACTAGTGAGGCAGTATAAAAAACGTAGAAAGTCACTTGTGTTCTGAGAAGTAGTTAGTGTATGGTTAACAACATCAACTCACTTGTACCGAAAATTTTTAAGGAACTTGAAGAGAGAACCCTCTTGCAACCCAAGGAGATTGGACTAGGATTCACATTGAATACGAACCAATATAAAATATCCTGTGTCATTAACTTTACGCAGTTTACATTCTGTATTTACTATTTACTTTGCATCTAATCTTAGTTGACTAATTGACAAATCAGTCAACTACTTAGTGACAAAAGGAAAAGATAACAATTCACCTCCCTCTTGTACATTTATTATACTCAAAATTAAGTCCTTAATTAGGGCAATTTATTTAGCAAAGTGAAGGGACATAATCAGTTGATTATTCTTCTGTCCTTGTCCAATTATAGACAATATGACAATTTAGTTCTTGGTTAGGTTATTCATTGTAGACTAGGCTCATAAAATATGGTCATGTACACCAATAAATGTATTACCGAGTACTTGGCATTTTGCTGTAAGGATTAAATATTATTGTGCTAAATTATAGTAACATATTATTTATATTTTTTAAGTTATGAATGTAAAACTTTTATCTATATCTATTTATATTTTATTTTAATATTATTTTATAAAACTATACACTATATAACTTGGCATACACACGCCAAGAAACTAGTACATTTATAAAAATCAACACATTAAATAAACACGATTTCATAATGAAAAGGAGTTCTATAATTTTGACAATAAAAATTAGTAATAGGATAAATAATTGCTGAGTGATAAAAAAATACTACTACTAATAAACAAAAAATAATAATCGGAAATAACAAGTCCGACTCTAAAATTTCACAAATTGGTCCTTCCACTTAGCTCAAAGAGAAAGCAATGCTATCAAATGTGAAGTACCCACGTGTCAACTCCTTATCCCCATAGACCATCAGATAAGAGGCCATCCTTCACCGGTAATATATGATAATCTTATCCCTTCATCACCGTAGATCACTACTTCCCCATAATCCCCACCGTCCATTTCTCTCCATAATCCCTTTTCTCATTTTCTCACTCTCAAAATCATTACTCTCCTCTCTCTCTCTCTCTTCTCTCTCTCTTCTAGCGCATAAACGAGATCAATGGCGGCACTACAACAAACTCCGATAACTTTCCAGTCCAGGTCGCCGCCGCCGACTCAAATCATCAGCGGACCGACGGCAAAGCTGTCCTTTTCCGGCGGCCTCAAGCTCCCGAAACTCACCATCAAGCTCCGCTCTAATCGCACCTCCCGCCGAGGCGGTGGTGCTGCCGGAGCAAAAATGGTGGCTTCCGCTGCCGGAAGTTACGCGAACGCACTCGCCGACGTAGCCAAGTCGAACGGAACCCTAGAAGAAACCACCGCCGACCTCGAAAAAATCGAAAAAATCTTCGACGACGAAGCAGTGTTCAACTTCTTCGTGAGCCCTATCGTCGGTGAAGAGAAGAAACGCGAACTCGTGGACGAGATCGTTTCATCGTCGAGCATCAAGCCGCACGTGGCGAATTTCCTGAACATTTTAGTAGACATGAAGCGCGTGGAGCTAATCAAAGAAATTGTAAAGGAGTTCGAGAAAGTATACAATACGCTTACGGACACGGAACTTGCTGTGGTCACTTCCGTTGTGAAATTGGAATCGCAGCATTTGGCTCAGATCGCGAAAGGAGTACAGCGATTGACAGGTTCGAAAAACGTGAGGATTAAAACGGTGATTGATGAATCGCTAGTAGCTGGATTTACAATAAGGTACGGAAATTCAGGATCAAAGTTGATTGATATGAGTGTGAAGAAACAACTTGAGGATATTGCTGCCCAAATTGAAATTGGGGATATTCAATTAGCTGTATAATTGTTCTGCTTTTAAAATTATATTTTTTTTCAGTGATTAATTTTTGTAATATAATTTGCTTTAAAGGCAAATGGAAGATACTGTATTGTTCTAAATTTTTGGATGAATATATATATTAGTAGCTGCTGTATGCAAATGCAAATTGGATGATAGGAGCTAGCGATGTAAGTGTTCAAGACAAATGGAAAAATCAAACCAAACTAAAAATGTATCTGTACTTTGATTTAACTAAGAATAAAAAAAAACTAAGAATATTTGGTTTGATTTACTTGAACATATGAAAATTTGACGGAAACCAAACTGAATCAACAATATCTATATAAACTTTTAGTTTTTCGTTTTAGTTTATTTATGTATGCGAGCTTAGGATTTTTGGCATGTGGTTTGGATCTTCTGTGTAATAATATCTAGAAATATTCATTATGATTCTCTAATACTTAGTGTCTCAATTTATCTCATGTATTTGTATTTTTAGTTTACCTAAATATAATGATATTTTCTTATATTTATAAATAATAATTTGTTTAGTCACACAAATATTTGTTGCTTGTTTTAAATCACAAATTAAAAGTCTTTATTTGATTTTAAAATTTCACGTCCAATAGAAGTGTTGAATACAACTACAACCACACGATCAAAATTCAAAGGGAAATGTGGCTGATAATAAAGCCGTTGAATAGAATATAGGGTCTATCATTTGGGAACTAGTCTACAAAAACTCAACTTCTAGTTCAATTTCATTTGAGAATACCAAGTTAACTCTTTGTCTCTTCAATTACTTTTGACTTTTTCAGTTCCAATCCTGGGATTAGATTCACTAACTTAAAATATTGTGAACCGTTTTTTCAACACTATGAAGTTTAGTGTTTATTCGAAGTTTTTCAAAAGTTTAGCTTGCAAACTTAATTTTGAGTTCGTTTTATTAAACAAAAAAAAAATCTTCGGGCTCTTTTTGCAAAGGGAAGTTAACTCTTGTAAAAGGATTTTCAGACCCAATCTTTCAAAATTTTCAAAAACTCAATATAGAACATATGGTATTTTTTTGTTGTGACAATTTAAAAAATTCCATTATATGGACTATGGAGAATGTTTAGGATATAGTACACTGATATTTTTTGTTACTTGAAAAATGAAGTTAGAATATTCTAGTTGGGAATGAGTGCTGAAGCATGTCGTAACTTCAGAATAAGACAAGTTAGAAGGACTGCTAATAATGTATAGAGCTATAATAAATTTTTTGTCATGTACAACCTAACATACTGTAACCATTGGACGTACTGTATTTTTTTGTAAGTTGCACAGAGCTTACAAGTAGGAAAGCTCCAACTCCACATTTTCACTTTGTGGATCAAGATTATTGACTAATGGTGGGTCATGCCTTAACTCCTGCATCATAATGGTGGCTCTGAATAATTTTAACCAAAAAAAAAAAAAATAGCTGAAGCATGTGAGTTACAATTTAGAGATTTGAGTTTTAACTATTACAACACAGCGAGAGTCAATCTACACTGGTGCTGTGGATGTAGTTATTGGACATTTATGTTAATCGAAATGTGTGTAAGTTGGTTTAAAAATCACTGTTACAGAAGAATCTAAATTATGAAATGGTTGAAATTAATTACCAAAATTGAACTCAGAATATCCTTACAGCTCATCAAGAAATTCGAGGATCTAGTTTTCCCTTCATCCCCTCTATTTTCTTCTTTTATTTTTTTTTTTCTATTTTCATATATAGTATATGACATTGGATATCTCTCACCTACCACTTGATTGCATTTAAGAACCCTTCAAACAACATTGAATTATGATTCATGAGGAAAGACTAGTTAAGAAAATCAAGCACTGCACACTGGCGATATTTCCGCGAATTCATGACTAAACCATTAATTTATTGTTGATACTAGTTATGGACCCAACTTAAATATATTGATTGTGCTTCTTTCATCATAAGTAGTTTGGTGCTAGTTGCTTATCCTTCTTACATCATAACATTATGATCCTTTCCTCTTATTCAGTGCTTTGTTTTGCATTAAACCGGTAAGTATAATAGCAGTATATTGTTATGCAACAAAAGAGTTATCAATGAAAATTCAAGCGCCAAAATAATTTCAGGTCCAAATTTTGAAAGCACACTGATACAATTTATTCTAAATTTTTCCGCCGCCATCCCTCCACAAAATTTGAGCAGTTCTTCCACAAGTATGGACAATGATTCAAACAGATTAAAGCAAAGATATCATTTCTCCATGCAAACAAAGAGCTTGAGAAGAAACAGAATCTGCAATAAGCAAAACTGATTAGGAGAGGGATATTATTAGTGTAAATATATGTAATTCATTTCAATGACCTTAAAATAATTTCTATTCCCTACTTTTGGAGGTCAATGGCTCTTTCTAGTAGGTAATAGTTGTGTAAAGGCCTATTGGTTGATCAAATTTGCGATCATTTACCATGCCATAACTCTGCCCCAGACTCATCTACTTGACTTAAGCATCCTGGTAAGTGATAAATGGAGACGCTGATATTACCATGTTCCTTGAAGTCAAAAGTTGTCTTTTCTTGTTCTTTTTTGGAATGACCAACTAACATCTTTGGTGAGTGTAAACTTTAGTCTAAAGCTGTCAATCATGACAATAAAATCAGCAACACCTTTAGTGATACACTACCGAAGCACATATTGCACTCTTTATATTGGTTAGTATTCGAATTTGAAGCATTGGAGAGCGAGTGATAGAAACGAAATTCAGCAAGAATAAATAAAATGGCAGCCAAAGTTAATCTGACAAATCCATTCATAAACAAGAAGTGTTTACCGTTCTTCACCAAACGATATCTTAAATTCTCTCCTATGATACACCTATTGGGCACTTGATGCAAGACTGTAAGGAATGGAGACAAAGAGAATCGCCAAAATAGCTCTACTGGTTGTTAGTCATTTATTATAAAGAGTCATGATCTCTGTGTAATGGTCATTAACCTTATCCAACACATCAATTGCAATTACCTAAAACTGCAGAAGCCCAGTAGGCAAGAAAATTACTTCAAATGAATGTACCTTCCTTCCTTGCTAATAGCAAAAAGTAACATCAGATATCTACCGAGTTTGTAGTTCTTTCGAATTTATTTAATAATAAATATATTCTTATTTTATCCTTATTTTTGTTCTTCTTGTTCTTCTTTTGTTTTCTTTCCTCTTGCGGCTCCTCAAGAATATCATCTATTAGCAGATGTCGATATACCTTCTTGGTCATCTCAACATGCAACTTCTCAAAATCAGAGTTGCCTCTAACAGCTCTAGCTAGAGCATCTGGGATTTCTGAATGACTGTACCGAGGAATTCAACCGTACTCCGTGTAACTATAATTATTGATCTTGTAGTCTATCCAAAGGTTCAAGCCAGATATACTAACTCCACGAAAAACCAAATTGAGCAATAAATCAGTAGAACAAGCAAGAATTACAGTAGCCATGATGGCAGTACTATACCAATTTTCAGATCTCAAGAATATTCTCTACTCACCATAAAAAACAAGTAGTAGTAGAAAACAACTAATTCTCACACTCTCCTCGTCATTCCTCCCTACTAAGCTTGAGAACTCTCTCAGGCAATAAGAAAAAGCTTTGCTTTCGGCACCTCCTATTCATCACTATTCTCTACCTTCCACCACATACGATCTCACGTACTTTGATCACAAAAGCTTTTATAAAAACAAATACAAAATATTTTAATTTTAATTTCTAAATAAATATTCTGCTAGTAAAAAAATAAAGTTTAATCATTAAAAAGACATGAAAGAGTGACATATTTCCATTCTATTAGACGTAATGAAGATTCAATAAATTAGAAATTAAAAATATTAGTCGATTTCAAATTTCAACTATTAATTTTTTCGAGTTGATTATTCTCAGCATGTCAGTCCTAACCATTATTTTGCAAGAAAAATAAAACACAAAAAACATGATTACTTCAAACCCTTCAATAAAATTTACTTTTTCTGATAAAGTTCCTTCCCAGAAAATTGTGACAAAAATGTATTTAAAAGCTTCATGTCTCAACGAAAGCATATAAATCAGAAAATTGATCATCTTCATATAACTAATCAACATCCTTCTAGCTAGAAACCAACTTCTAAATTCACATGAAAAATTAATTTTATGATTACTTCCGAAACTAATTCAACATCTTTCTGGAAAAATAAAATTAATGCCACAAATGATTTTGCTAACCGAATGGGTAATTTTAGTAACACAAATGATATTTTTTTAGAAGATCACGAATTATTTTATTCTACAATGTGGACTTAATAATATGTATGGACACTGATTCCCCCTCCCCCCTCCTCCACACATGGGAGGATGTAGCGTTGTGAAGGAAGATTAACACCCAAGTAATTGTGTCAAAGAACATAATGGCAAAAAGAATGGACACACACACCTCATACCAAAGGTCTCGTCCAGGTAAACATCAAAAGTTATGTAGTTGTTATATAATTTCAGCTAATTATGACACCAAATGCTTAATTTATTGATATGCAGTTTAACAGCAACTATACCTCAATCCGAAGTTACTTGTGGTCTGATTCTGCAATTTATCAAGTAAAAAGATGCTACAACTTTTCACGTCAAAGTAGAAATAGAAGGTTACATGCTGAGAAAAAAACAAAAATGCGGAGATAACATGTACTCCTAGTACTGATAAAGTTTCGAACTTTTAACTAACCTGAGCTCTCATTATTGCAGAGTTTTAATCGTTTATCATTTAGTCGAATATATGCAATGTAGACTTCTCTTTCCTTTTTTCCTTAAATGTTGAAGCAATATCCCACTTGAAGTAACTATAGTTTGATTCAAAATTTGATGTAGGTCCCTGGAAGAGAATACAGATTTTAAAGAGAATTTAGAAAGATAGAAGGATTAAAATATAACTTCTTATTAGACACAAATTCTACCATTTTGGGGCTGCTACATGAAAAGACTTGATGAGACAACCACTCATTCATATTACGGAAAACATAAATGAGTGCAAGCCATAGAAAATATAGTTTTTAAATAAAAAGATGATATCCAGTTAAACAAATTGAAAAAAAAAAAAATGCAAGTCTCAGAATCAGCTCAAGAGTCTATGAAACAGAACGAAACATTAAAATTATTATACTGAGAAAAACCCTCATCCTTTTCATTTTGATAAGTAAAGAAGTAACTTTAGTCAATAGTACCGAGAAAGTGCAAATATAATTCTTTTCTTTACAACAATGAGAGAGCAAGAAATTACACTGAAACTCCTTTAGCTAAGTAAAGAAGTCCTTATACAAGTATCTAGATTTTTGTCTGTTATATAATTTATCTATTAACTCAAATATTGTGAATATCCCTCGTCAGGCACAAACACTATATTTTACATTAATAGTCAATATTGATTGGGAGAAGGGATTGATCTTGCAGTCAAAGCAACAATGTACAGACAAGCTAAATGAACTCTCTTAATTATAGTGCAGCGTACGCCAACGCTATTTTCAATTAGAATTCAGAAAACAATTGTACACATATTTTGTCTTTTTTATTTCAGACTACAGATATTTCACTCGGCGCGCTGGTAAGAAATTAGATATAGTAAATTAAATCTCTAAACTAATCTCAACAAACAGCCCAACATGTTATGTAGTCATTGAACAATATAGAACTCAAGAAACAGGAAGTAATGTAGTTTTATGATAATTTAGCATTCAAGTCACAACTTTAAAAAATATCAACTAACAAAACAAGTACGATAACTATGTTGTACCAATATAACTAAAGACTTACCATACGTAAATTATGATAAGGTAATAGTATCTAGAAAAGAAGGACAAAACCCCTATAAGTAGGACGACAAAGAGGTCAAAGAGAAGTGAACGGATCATTATAGTAATATTATGGTGAAACTGGTCATAAATTTGAAAATATAAGAACCAAACATGACTTGCAAAGAAAATGAAAGCTATAGACTGGAAAAACACGCACTTACTGTTGGATAGTCCAATTGTTCCCTAATAACAATTTTACTTTGCAATGCCTTTAAAGAGTTTAATTGTTGCACATCAATTTTCGTCTTCTTCTTTTTTCACACGAAGCTGTTATCAGGGGTTGAATCAGTCGTCGTGGTCACCAATCTTTTTTTCAGTTCAAGAGTTACGATGGTAGAGAAATTGGACTCCAAACCATTTAAACAAAACTGATAAGAACTGAGCTCAGAGAAGAAAACCAATAACCCAAAATCCGCAGATTTAATGAAACTAAACAGTAAAGGAAGAAAATGAAGGGGGAATAAACAGCTCTCACTTAGAGCTGGTAAGGTGCATTTCCAAAGAAAGAACAACATTACCTCACCCAAAAACTTTTCATCCTCATAGCGAAAAACCTAGGCTTGAAGTGTCACCTAAATATCATAATTTAACACATACCAATGGTTAGAAAAAATGATTTTGATACTTCAACTTTCTCTAGAACAAATTAATTTTGCAGTAATTAGTTTGTACCAAAAGAGAACACTAACAAAATGCCATGAAATTTTGGTCAGTAATTTTCTCAAGCAAACGTCATTAGAGAAATAATCAGAAGATACATCAAATAAGAATTGACCCAAATCACGCTTTGGAGTATCAAATTCTAGACATGCATGTGAATATCAGATAAAAATACTAACAGATATATAAGAATCTAGTAAACTTTTAGCCACGAATAATTGAAGTAAGAAAAGATTACTTGGAGAAAAAAATTATCACAACAGAGAGCTACACTTGAGACAAATTAGATGAAATAAACAACCTTCGCAAAATCTTAATCTACAAATTGAATAAACTTTAAACAGAATCCAGTATTCCCTAATCTAGTGATGGAAAATTAGATATAGGAGAAAAGAACGTGAATTTGGGTAAAAGAGTGGGACTTGTAGTGAGAGACAAGTGTTTGGTTTTCAGGTCTGAAAGACACGCTTTGAATTTAGCCATAAAAATATTTATTTCTACTGAAATTCCCTTCATCGTATAACAAACCTTCACTTATTATAGAGGGTAAAAAGCAAACATCAGTAGAGAAATAATCAGAAGAGACATCAAATAATAATTGACCCAACATCACGCACTGGAGTATCAATTTCTAGACATGCATGGGAAGATCAGATCAAAATACTTGACACATATGTAAGAATCTAGCAAAATTTTAGCCACAAATAATTGAAGTAAGAAAAAATTACTTGGAGAAAAAACTTATCACAACAGAGAGCTAAACTTGAGACAAATTAGACGAAATAAACAACTTTCGCAAAATCTTAATCTACAAATTGAATAAACTTTGAACAGAATCTAGTATTCCCTAATATAGTGATGGAAACTTGGATATAGGAGAAAAGAAGGTGAATTTGGATAAAAGAGTGGGACTTGTAGTGCGAGACATGTTTGGTTTTCAGGTCTGAAAGACAAGCTTTAAATTTAGCCATACTGAAATGCCCTTCGTCGTACAACAGAACTGTGACGACCCGGCCAGTCGTCTCATGAGTTACCGCTCAGTTTTCCCCGTTTCTGCCTTATTATGATTCGTTAGCCGTGTTTTATGTAATCACGTTGAGTAGTTTGAGTGCGGAGTGGATTCGGTAAGAAATGAGACACTTAGTCTCTTTCAAGAAGGTTTAAGTTGTAAAAGTCAACCGGATGTTGACTTATGAGTTAGAGGGCTCGGATGTAAGTTCCAACGGTTCGATTAGTTTCGGGAGATGATTTATGACGTAGAGTGAGATCGGAATTGATTTTGGAAGTCCCGTGTAGAATTAGGCTTGAATTGGTGAAGTAAGAATTTTGGCGATTTCCGGTTGATAGGCGAGATTTTGATCCGAGGGTCGGAATGGAATTCCGAAAGTTGCTGTAGCTTCAATATGTGACTTAGGACTTGTGTGCAAAATCTCAGGTCATTCGCACGTAGTTTGGTTGGGTTTATATCAAAAGAGCGATTTAGAAGATTTTGAAATCCTTAGGCTTGAATCCGACGCGAATTTGGCGTTGAGAGGTTGTTTTGAGCGTTCCGAAGGTTGGAACAAGTTTTAATAATGTTATGGGATATGTTGGCATGTTTTGGTTGAGGTTCCAGTGGCCTCGGGTGAGTTTGGATGGTTAAACGAACTATTTCATCATTGGAAGGAAAACTTGCAGAAAAACCAGAGTCGAGAATGCAGCCGCATTTCTCAAATGCGGACCGCATATCTCACAATGAGATAGCAAACTCAAACAGATTTCTGGGCAAGATCGGGGTCCAAAATGCGTTGCGAAATGCGATCGCATTTCTAACATGCGGACCGCATATTTTGCACACTGAGACCGCAGACCGAGGCAGATTTCTGGACAAAAATCAATGTCGAAAATGCGGTCGTATTTTTGAAATGCGGACCGCAAACCATGCTTCGTGCTGAATTGCGGTGAAGGCTAGGGCTACCTTTGCGATGGTCGCGTCAGATATGCGGAACGCATATCTGTTATGCGACAGATATGCGATCGCATTTTTAAGCCTGACAGGGGCGTTTTTGTCTCGTTTTTGACCCTTTAAAAATAGAACCCGGTGCCCATTTGCCATGCAAAATCCATTTTCGTTACCCATCGAGAGAAACCCCTCCAAAAACCATAAATCACAGCAAATCAACCTTAAAACTACATCTAAAGGGGACTTTCTTGGACAAATTCTTAAAAGAAGGAGTTTTGGTCATCTTGAACATAGTTGGAGCTATAGAGCTCGGATTGAAGCGAGTTTTGAGGCGATTCTTGGAAGATTTCCAAGGGAAACATCGGGGTAAGTGTTCTTAACTCAACCTTGGTCAAATTACTCCAGTAAATCGTTATATTTAGCACTTAATTGGTGATTTTAGTGGGAAAAATCTGTGAAAAACCCTTAAGTTTAGATTTTAAGACTTGGAGGTCGAACCGATGTCGGAATTCGATAAATTTCGTATTGTTAAACTCGTGAGGAGATAAGGAACTCGTTGAGGTAAAAATTACTGAATTTTGAGAAGTGGGCCCGGGGCTCGGGTTTTACTAATTTCAGGATTTCTTAGTATTTATTGATTGAGCGTGGGCTTTGTTACCCCAGCATATTGTGACATATTAGTTCTAATTTTGGATAGATTCGGCGCGTGCGGAGGCCAATTCAAAGGGCAAAGGTGTCGCGGGCTAAGAATTTAGTCGGTTCGAGGTGAGTAGTGATTGTAAATGATGTTCTGAGGGTTTGAAACCCCGGATTGCACATCGCAGTGCTATATTGAGGTGAGGCACGCGCTCGATGATGAGCGTGGGGTCGTTTACTACTGGAGATTGTGACTTGGTTCGTCCCGATTGATGATTTTTACTACATATTTGATTGAAACTTATTTGATATCATCATGTTTTGGGCTGATTGCCATATTTGGGCTTCGTGCCGGTTATTTGAACCCTTCGGGGTATTATCACTGTTTCCTCACTATTTTGATTCATTACTTGAACTCAGTCATGTTGTTTCCCACTGTTTTGCAACTCAGCCATTTTTGCTCATTTTTGAGATTTAAATGACATTTTAAATGATGTAAATGGGATCGGGTGGTACGCCTACCATGAGATATGATGTAAATAGGATCGGGTCGTACGCCTACCACGAGATATGATGTAAATGGGATGGGGTGGTACGCCTACCACGAGATGTGATATAAAGGGGATCGGGTGGTACGCCTACCACGAGATATGATGTAAATGGGATCGGGTCGTACGCCTACCACGAGATATGATGTAAATGGGATCGGGTGGTACGCCTATCATGAGATATGATGTAAATGGGAGCGGGTGGTACGCCTGCCACGAGATATGATATAGAGCTTGGGACGTAAAGGGCCCCTCCCGGAGTCTGTACACCCCCAGAGAGCGCGGGTACCCATTGTGATGCGAAACATAGCCCGAGGGGCTGATGTTGTACCATGTGATATGCCCGAGGGGCGGATATTGTATATGCCCGAGGGGCCGATACTGTGTTTTAAATGATACTGAGCCCGAGGGGCGATATTTTACTTTACATTATTTACCAAAAAGGATTTCATGTTTTCACCTGTTGAAAAGAGATTTGATTTGGATTTCTCACTGATTTTTCTGTTGCGAACGATGTTTTAACTGCTTCATTATAGAATGCCTTGTGCTTTGTGTGATTTCTTGCTTTCTGCCATTATTTATGATTATTACTCACTGAGTTGGAAGTACTCACATTACTCCCTGCACCATGTGTGCAGATTCAGGCGTTGTTGGTTCCGCCCCGGAGTATTGATTTCTCCTGTCCAGGCGGTGATTCAGAGACTACGAGATAGTTGTTGGCGTCCGCAACCTCGTATCTCTTTTATCTTGTTGTTTTCACTTTCTTCAAACAATTGTGCCAGAGATATTGTAATAGAAATCTTGTTATTAGGATTTCATTAGTGGCTCATGACATTGTGACACCCCGTTTTGGGCTGTTGTCGGGATGGGTAGTCATATTTTTCAGCGAATGATTGCTATTAAACTACGCTTGTTTTGCTTCCTTGTTAATTGACTGCTTAGAACAAGATTTTGGGTTAAATTGGCTGGCCTTGTCTTCACGAGAGGCGCCATCACGACCGGGTTCGGGGTTAGGGTGGTGACAGCTTGGTATCAGAGCCTAGGTTACATAGGTCTCACAAGTGATGAGCGGGTTTAGTAGAGTCTCGCCGATCGGTACGGAGACGTCTGTATTTATCTTTGAGAGGCTGTAGAACCTTTTTAGGAAAACTGCATATTCTTGAAATTCTTGTCGTGCGAACATTAGGATCCGAACACTAAACTTCTGCTATCCCATTCTCTCACAGATGGTGAGGCCGCGAACTACCAGACGAGGTGGACGACCACCAGTACCACCCACTGAGGCCATTAGAGGCCGAGGACGCGGTCGTGGTCGTGGTAGAGGCAGAGCAGCGAGGGCGGCATCCATTGATCCACCAGCTGTGCCCATCGTGATTCCAGGTCTTCAGGATACCTTGGCTCAGATCTTATCAGTTTGCACTGGCCTGGCTCAGGCGGTTTCAGCCACCACAGCCGCAACTACTTCACATGCCGGGGGAAGCAATCAGACCCCTGTTGCTCGTACACCTGAGCAGGTAGTGCAGGGACTTCAGATGCCGGGGGCACCTCCAGCCCAGCCGGTTGCACCAGCTCAGGAATTCATAGTACCAGTTATGCCAGATGATGAGCAGCGTCGTCTTGAGAGGTTTGGCAGACTCCAGCCTCCGTCATTCAGTGGTGCTGAGGGCGAGGATGCTCAGGGTTTTCTTGACAAGTGTCAGCGAATGCTCCGGACAGCCGGGATTCTTGAGTCTAGTGGTGTGGCATTAACCACATTTCAGTTTACGAGAGCTGCCTTTAATTGGTGGGAGGCGTATGAGAGGCGTAGGCCGGTTGATGTAGCGCCCCTTACTTGGCAGCAGTTCTCCGCTCTTTTCTTGGAGAAGTATGTGTCGCAGTCCCGCAGAGAGGAGCTGCGTAGACAGTTTGAATGGCTGCGACAGGGGGATATGACTGTATCGCAATATGAGTCAAGATTTTTTGAGTTGGCTCGACATGCTGTCTGGATGGTTCCGACTGATCGTGAAAGGATCAGAAGGTTTGTGGATGGCCTTAACTATCATCTCCGTATTCTCATGACCAGGGAGAGAGTATTGCATGCCACTTTCGAGGAAGTGGTTAATATAGCTCGCGAGATTGAGACGGTTCACCGTCAGGAGCGAGAGGAGAGGGAGACTAAGAGGCCTAGAGGATCGGGTAGTTACAGTGGTACTCCTCCGAGGGGCCAATTTCAGCAGGGTAGAGGTCGTTCCTTCAGGCCTGCTCAGTTAGCTCGTTCAGAGTATCGTGGGGCATCTGCAGGTCGTAGTTATCATGGGTTGCAGCAGGGCCAGTCAACACTCAGCGCCCTTCCAGCTCGTGCTCCGTCGGCCTAGGGTCCTTCTATGCCGAGTGCATCTGCTAGAGCATCAGGGAACTGTTATGAGTGTGGCGAGATGGGCTACATGTGGAGGCATTGTCCTCATCGTGGTTCTAGATCATCCCAACAGAGGGGTCAACCCTCGACTCCTGCTCCAGTTACTTTACCACCCGCCCAGCCAGCTAGGGGGTGGAGGTCAGGTAGCCAGGGGTCGCCCCAGAGAGGGAGGTCGAGCAGGCGGTGGCCAGGCTCGATTCTATGCTATTCCAGGTAGGACAGATGCCAGTGCTTCAGATGCCGTTATTACAGGTATTGTTTCAGTCTGCCACAAAGATGCCTCTGTATTATTTGATCCCGGTTCCACCTATTCATATGTGTCCTCATATTTTACTCATTATTTGGGTACGCCCCGGGAGTTTCTTGCTTTACCTGTTCATGTGTCTACCCCGGTGGGCGATACTGTTGTTGTATATCGTGTGTACCGGTCATATGTAGTGACTATTGGGGGTCTGGAGACCCCAGTGGACCTATTGCTAATGAGCATGGTGGACTTTGATGTCATTTTGGGCATGGATTGGTTATCTCCATGTCGTGCCATTTTAGATTGTCATGCTAAGACAGTTACTCTGGCTATGCCGGGTGTACCGAGGATCGAGTGGCGTGGTGTGACTGATTATGTCCCTAGTAGGGTGATATCGTTCTTAAAGGCCCAGCGTATGGTTGGGAAGGGTTTCCTTTCATACCTAGCGTTCGTGAGGGATGTTGGAGCTGAGACTCCAAGCATTGATTCTGTTCCAGTTGTGAGGGATTTTCCCGATGTCTTTCTTGCAGACCTGTCGGGCATGCCACCGGACAGGGATATTGATTTTGGTATTGACCTAGTGCCGGGCACTCAGCCCATCTCTATTCCACCGTATCGTATGGCACCAGCAAAGTTGAAAGAATTGAAGGAGCAACTTCAGGAACTCCTAGATAAGGGGTTCATTCGGCCTAGTGTGTCACCTTGGGGTGCGCCGGTTCTGTTTGTGAAGAAGAAGGATGGCACAATGAGAATGTGCATCGATTACAGGCAATTGAACAAGGTAACAATAAAGAACAAGTATCCTTTGCCTCGCATTGATGATTTATTTGACTAGCTTCAAGGAGCGCGAGTGTTCTCCAAGATTGATCTCCGTTCAGGATATCACCAGTTAAAGATCAGGGATGCAGATATTCTTAATACTGCTTTCCGGACTAGATATGGTCACTATGAGTTTCTTGTTATGTCTTTCGGGCTAACCAATGCCCCAGCAGCGTTCATGCAGTTGATGAACAATGTATTTCGGCCTTATCTAGATTCGTTCGTTGTGGTATTCATTGATGATATTCTGGTGTACTCGCGTAGTCAGGAGGAGCACGCGGAGCATTTGCGAATTGTATTGAAGAGATTGAGGGAGGAGAAACTCTATGTGAAATTCTCCAAGTGTGAGTTTTGGTTCGGTTCAGTGGCTTTCTTAGGACACGTAGTGTCCAGCGAGGGTATACATGTTGATCCAAAGAAGATAGAGGCGGTCCAGAGTTGGCCTAGACCGTCCTCAGTCACGGAGATTCGTAGCTTTCTTGGGTTGGCAGGCTACTATCGCCGGTTTGTTCAGGGATTCTCATCCATTGCATCGCCCTTGACTAAATTGTCTCAGAAGGGTGTTCCATTTGTGTGGTCGGACAAGTGTGAGGAGAGCTTTCAGAAGCTCAAGATAGCCTTGACCACAGCTCCAAAATTAGTTCTACCATCAGCCTCAGGTTCGTATACTGTATATTGTGATGCTTTGAGAGTTGGGATCGGTTGTGTACTAATGTAGGAGGGTAGAGTCATTGCTTATTCTTCTCGTCAATTGAAGCCCCATGAGAAGAACTAACCCGTGCATGATTTGGAGCTGGCTGCCATAGTCCATGCTTTGAAGATTTGGAGGCATTACTTGTATGGCGTGTCTTGTGAGGTGTTTACTGATCATCGCAGCCTTCAACATTTATTCAAGCAAAAGGATCTTAATTTGAGGTAGCGGAGATGGTTGGAGTTGCTCAAAGATTATGATATCACTATATTGTATCATCCGGGAAAGGCCAACGTGGTGGACGATGCTTTGAGCTGAAAGGCAGTGAGTATGGGGAGTTTGGCATACATTCCAATTGGGGAGAGACCTCTCGCAGTCGAGGTCCAGACCTTGGCCAATAGGTTTGTGAGATTAGACATCTCGGAATCCAATCGGGTGTTGGCTTGCGTGGTTTCTCGGTCTTCGTTATATGATCGCATCAGGGAGCGTCAGTATGACGATCCGCATTTGCTTGTCCTTGAGGACAGAGTCCAGCGTAATGATGCTAAAGATATGACCATCGGCAACGATGGAGTGTTGAGGATGCAGGGCCGGATTTGTGTACCCAATGTGGATGGACTTCGGGAGTTGATTCTGGAGGAGGCCCATAGCTCACGGTATTCCATTCATCCGGGTGCCGCAAAGATGTACCAGGACTTGAAACAACACTATTGGTGTAGAAGAATGAAGAAGGATATTTTGGAATTCGTAGCTCGGTGTCTCAACTGTCAGCAAGTAAAATATGAACATCAGAGACCGGGTGGTTTGCTTCAGCAGATAGCTAGAGTGGAAATGGGAGCAGACCACTATGGACTTTGTTGTTGGACTTCCATGGACTTTGAAAAAGACCGATGCTATTTGGGTGATTGTGGATCGCTGACCAAGTCCACGCACTTCATTCCTGCGTGTACTACCTATTCTTCAGAACGGTTAGCAAGGATTTATATCCGAGAGATTGTTCGGCTGCATGGTGTTCCAGTTTTTATCATTTCAGATAGAGGTACTCAGTTTACGTCGCAATTTTGGAGAGCCGTGCAGAGAGAGTTGGGTACTCAGGTGGATTTAACCATAGCTTTTCATCCGCAGACGGACGGGCAGTCCGAACGTACCATTCAAATACTGGAGGACAAGTTACGTGCATGTGCTATTGATTTAGGAGGCTCATGGGATGAGTTTCTGCCGCTTGCAGAGTTCGCTTATAACAACAGCTACCAGTCAAGTATTCAGATGGCTCCGTATGAAGCTTTGTATGGGAGACAGTGTAGATCTCCAGTTGGTTGGTTCGAGCGCGGCGAGGCTAGGCTATTGGGGACTGACTTAGTTCGGGATGCTCTATAAAAGGTGAAAGTGATCCAGGAGAGGCTCCGTACAGCATAGTCGAGGCAGAAGACTTATGCCGATAGGAAGGTTCGAGATGTGTTCTACATGGTTGGCGAGAAGGTCTTGCTGAAGGTTTCGCCCATGAAAGGTGTTATGAGATTCGGGAAGAAAGGGAAATTGAGTCCTCAGTTCATTGGGCCGTTTGAGGTGCTTCGGAGAGTTGGGGAGGTGGCTTATGAGCTTGCTTTGCCATCCAGCCTGTCGAGTGTACACCCAATATTTCATGTTTCTATGCTTCGGAAGTACATCGGGGATCCGTCTCATATCTTGGACTTCAGCACAATTCAGTTGGACGATGATTTGACCTATGATGTGGAGCCAGTAGCGATTTTGGATCGTCAGGTTCGGAAGTTGAGGTCCAAGGAGATACCTTCAGTGAATGTTCAGTGGAGAGGTCGGTCCGTGGAGGAGGCTACCAGGGAAACCGAGCAAGAGATGTGGAGCAGATATCCTCACCTATTTGAGGCTTCAGGTACGTTTCTTGACTCATTCGAGGACGAATGTTTGTTTAAGTAGGGGAGAATGTGACGACCCGGCCAGTCGTCTCATGAGTTACTGCTCAGTTTTCCCCGTTTCTGCCTTATTATGCTTCGTTAGCCGTGTTTTATGTAATCATGTTGAGTAGTTTGAGTGCAGAGTGGATTTGGTAAGAAATGAGACACTTAGTCTCTTTCAAGAAGGTTTAAGTTGTAAAAGTCAACCGGATGTTGACTTATGAGTTAGAGGGCTCGGATGTAAGTTCTGACGGTTCGGTTAGTTTCGGGAGATGATTTATGACGTAGAGTGAGATCGGAATTGATTTTGAAAGTCCCGTGTAGAATTAGGCTTGAATTGGTGAAATAAGAATTTTGGCGATTTCCGGTTGATAGGCGAGATTTTGATCCTAGGGTCGGAATGAAATTCCGAAAGTTGCCGTAGCTTCAATATGTGATTTAGGACTTGTGTGCAAAATCTCAGGTCATTCGGACGTAGTTTGGTTGGGTTTATATCAAAAGAGCGATTAGAAGATTTTGAAATCCTTAGGCTTGAATCCGACGCGAATTTGGCGTTGAGAGGTTGTTTTGAGCGTTCCGAAGGTTGGAACAAGTTTGAATAATGTTATGGGATATGTTGGCATGTTTTGGTTGAGGTTCCAGTGGCCTCGGGTGAGTTTGGATGGTTAAACGGACTATTTCATCATTGGAAGGAAAACTTGCAGAAAAACCAGAGTCGAGAATGCGGCCGCATTTCTCAAATGCGGACCGCATATCTCACAATGAGATAGCAAACTCAAACAGATTTCTGGGCAAGATCGGGGTCCGAAATGCGTTGCAAAATGCGATCGCATTTCTAACATGTGGACCGCATATTTTGCACACTGAGACCGCAGACCGAGGCAGATTTCTGGACAAAAATCAATGTCGAAAATGCGGTAAAAAATGCGATCACATTTTTGACATGCGGACCGCAAATCATGCTTCGTGCTGAATTGCGGTGAAGGCTAGGGCTACCTTTGCGATGGTCGTGTCAGATATGCGGACCGCATATCTGTTATGCGACAGATATGCGATCGCATTTTTAAGCCTGACAGGGACGTTTTTGTCTCGATTTTTTACCCTTTAAAAATAGAACCCGGTGCCCATTTGCCATGCAAAACCCATTTTCGTTACCCACGTAGAGAAACCCCTCCAAACACCATAAATCACGCCAAATCAACCTCAAAACTACATCTAAAGGGGACTTTCTTGGATAAATTCTTAAGAGAAGGAGTTTTGGTCATCTTGAACATAGTTGGAGCTATAGAGCTCGGATTGAAGCGAGTTTTGAGGCGATTCTTGGAAGATTTCCAAGGGAAACATCGGGGTAAGTGTTCTTAACTCAACCTTGATCAAATTACTCCAGTAAATCGTTATATTTAGCACTTAATTGGTAATTTAAGTGGGAAAAATCTGTGAAAAACCCTTAAGTTTAGATTTTAAGACTTGGAGGTCGAACCGATGTCGGAATTCGATAAATTTCGTATGGTTGAACTCGTGAGGAGATAAGGAACCCGTTGAGGTGAAAATTACTGAATTTCGAGAAGTGGGCCCGGGGCTCGGGTTTTACTAATTTCAGGATTTCTTAGTATTTATTGATTGAGCGTGGGCTTTGTTACCCCAGCATATTGTGAATTTTGGATAGATTCGGCGCCCGTGGAGGCCAATTCAAAGGGCAAAGGTGTCGCGGGCTAAGAATTTAGCCGGTTCGAGGTGAGTAAAGATTGTAAATGATGTTCTGAGGGTTTGAAACCCTGGATTGCACATCGAAGTGCTATATTGAGGTGAGGCACGCGCTCGATGATGAGCGTGGGGTGTCGTTTACTAATGGGGATTGTGACTTGGTCCGTCCCGATTGATGATTTTTACTACATATTTGATTGAAACTTATTTGATATCATCATGTTTTGGGATGATTGCCATATTTGGGCTTCGTGCCGGTTATTTGAACCCTTGGGGGGTATTTATCACTGTTTCCTCACTGTTTTGATTCATTACTTGAACTCAGTCATGTTGTTTTCCACTGTTTTACAACTCAGCCATTTTTACTCATTTTTGAGATTTAAATGACATTTTAAATGATGTAAATGGGATCAGGTGGTACGCCTACCACGAGATATGATGTAAATGGGATCGGGTCGTACGCCTACCACGAGATATGATGTAAATGGGATCGGGTGGTACGCCTATCATGAGATATGATGTAAAGTGGGAGCGGGTGGTACGCCTACCACGAGATATGATATAGAGCTTGGGACGTAAAGGGCCCCTCCCGGAGTCTGTACACCCCCAGAGAGCGCGGGTACCCATTGTGATGCGAAACATAGCCCGAGGGGCTGATGTTATACCATGTGATATGCCCGAGGGGCGGATATTGTATATGCCCGAGGGGCCGATACTGTGTTTTAAATGATACTGAGCCCGAGGGGCGATATTTTACTTTACATTATTTACCAAAAAGGATTTCATGTTTTCACCTGTTGAAAAGAGATTTGACTTGGATTTCTCACTGACTTTTCTATTGCGAACGATGTTTTAACTGCTTCATTATAGAATGCCTTGTGCTTTGTGTGATTTCTTGCTTTCCGTCATTATTTATGATTATTACTCATTGAGTTGGAAGTACTCACATTACTCCCTGCACCATGTGTGCAGATTCAGGCGTTGTTGGTTCCGCCCCAGAGTATTGATTTCTCCTGTCCAAGCGGTGATTCAGAGACTACGAGGTAGTTGTTGGCGTCCGCAGCCCCGTATCTCTTTTATCTTGTTGTTTCCACTTTCTTCAAACAATTGTGCCAGAGATATTGTAATAGAAATCTTGTTATTAGGATTTCATTAGTGGCTCATGACATTGTGACACCCCGTTTTGGGCTGTTGTCGGGATGGGTAGTCATATTTTTCAGCGAATGATTGCTATTAAACTACGCTTGTTTTGCTTCCTTGTTAATTGACTGCTTAGAACGAGATTTTGGGTTAAATTAGCTGGCCTTGTCTTCACGAGAGGGGCTATCACGACCGAGTTCGGGGTTAGGGTCGTGATAAGAACTTCACTTATTATATTGGGTAAAAAGCAAACGTTATTAGAGAAATAATCAAAAGAGACATCAAATAACAATTGATCAAATCACGCATTGGAGAATCAATTTCTAGAGATGTATGGGAAGATCAGATAAAAATATTGACACATATGTAAGAATCTAGCAAAATCTTAGCCACAAATAATTGAAGTATACAATAGAGAGCAAAACTTGAGACAAATTAGACGAAATAAAAAACCTTCGCAAAATCTTAATCTACAAATTAAATAAACTTTGAACAGAATCCAGTATTCCCTAATCTAGTGATGGAAACTTGGATATAGGAGAAAAGAAGGTGAATTTGGGTAAAAGAGCAGGACTTGTAGCGAGAGACACGTGTTTGGTTTTCATGTCTGAAAGACACGCTTTGAATTTAGCCATGAAGATGTTTATTTCTACTGAAATGCCCTTCGTCGTACAGCAAACCTTCACTTATTATATAGGGTAACTATCATCGTATAAATTGAAACAAAAGATGTGACTCAGTTTTGGGTAGTTTTTGACGATGAATTTTTTGAAACTTCAAGAAGTAGTTTAGATTATGTCACGACCCAAAATTCAGTAATCATAGTGGCACCTAACCTAATCCATTAGGTCAGCCAATTGACAATTAATAAAATTCTAATAAAATAGAGGTGATCAACAAATTCTACATCTGGATTTTCATACAATATTTTTAAGGATAGTTAGTACAAGTCATGAGCTACTAAGACTGAATTATTGCAAAAACTAAAATGAAATTGATACAACTTCTGTTCGAAATGTACATAAACAGGATTCAATTTTAAAACTACCCAGAGACAAGTGGTAGCCACCCCCGGAGGACACGAAAATCTTCAGAGTCAGCTCCTATCATCCACCGCAGCTCCGATCCAAGATCTGCACGCAAGGTGCTGAAGTGTAGTATGAGTACAACTGACCCTTTGTACCTAGTAAGTATCTTGACTAACCTCAGTGAAGTAGTGATGATGCCTTTTAATTAAACGATACTCACTGATATAATATGTACAATAAACTAGCAATAGAATAATACTATAATAGAACAGAAAAGAGTATATGAAATGAATATGCGAAGCAATAAATGAGTACTAGAAGAGATCATAATTTAATATTTTCCAATATCTCGACCAATCCTTTTCTTAGAGCGATAACCAATAAACCACGATACTAAATCCATAACTTTCATAGTGTGAGAAATGTACTCAAGATATCAAGTCAATGGCACGAAAACACCCTTCGTGCATTTATCTCATCCGCACCAAATATACGTATAACAGTACCAACTAGGTGAAAGAAATGCCAATAACAGAAATGACAAAGTGGAAAATACACAGGTAGTAATAACAAACAAGGCAGTACATATGGACAACGACAACAGTCTAGGTATAAGGCATAGAAAAAATGACAACAATTAGGAAAGAAGAATATAAATTTCACTAACTAGCATGGTAGAAGGCCTAGTTGTAGATATAACAAAACAAGAGGGAAAGCATGATCTTTATGGGATAACAACTAGAAGACATGAATAATTAACATGATAGAAAGCTTATACAAAAGCGCAACAAATGAGGAACGGCATGGATGTAGATATAACAACAAGAAGGAAAACATGATATTTGCAAGTTAAACAAATAGAAGGCATGGGCAACGCAACAACAATTGAGATAGAGAACAAGACAGCACAATAACGACAAGTCACATAGAAAACATAGGTACAACAGTAACAGCTCAAGGTAAAGGCATGAACGTATACACAAGGAAAAGATATCACAACATAATGCATATCCCTCGTCCTCGCCTGCACGGAAACACCCTTCGTGCCATGAACCCATGATAATATAAATAAAATAGCGCGGAATCACCCTTCGTACTTTTACAATCATTCTCACATGTTAATGTAAATGAGAACACGATAATATAAATGAAACGGCACGGCATCACCCTTCGTGCTTTTACTCTCATCCTCACATGATATGTAAATGAGATCATGATAATGCAAGCGAAATGGCACGGCATCACCCTTCGTGCTTTTACTTTCATCCTCACATGATATGTAAATAAAATGGCACGGCATCACCATTCGTGCTTTACACTCTTCCTCACATGATAATGTATATGCAATGACACGACATTACCCTTCGTGCTTTATGCTCTTCCTCACCAAGCATATGTATACCAATGACAAGCAAGGTAGGAAGCATGAAAATATCAAGGTGAGTGTTTAAGCTAATATTCTAAATGAACATCAATCACAACTTTCAAGCCAATAACAATTCAATAAACCTCAAGTACTTTATTATTCAAGTATTTCGACAAGTCTCAAAAATGATCTTTAACTCAAGTATAGAATCCAATATCTCAAGAATAACGGTCGTGGTGATGTATTAATGACTAAGCATAGTGATGATCAAATTTAACACATCAATGGTTTCACAAAAATCCGTCAAATTTTAATCAAGTTATAATAAGCTAAATCTCGATTTCTAACATTTAATTTCATATTCTTAGTAATCTAGAAGTCAAGTAAGATATGAAACAAGAAGGTCACATAATTTTACAAGGCCCAATTAATCATATAATCTACCATCGAGAATGATTAACCCTGTCACATGTATATACTCTTGTCATCTCATATATGCATCACCCTCACATGTAGCAAATAATGGCAATTAGTAGAAAAAATTTCCTCAATAAAGTTAAAAGACACTTACCTCAAACAAGCCAAATCGATACAGTAGAAGCGCCATCCCGCTCAAATCATCCTCCGAACGGCTAACCAAAAGCAACTCAGAATCATCAAATAATGTCATAGGAAGCAAACTCAATCGATAAAGGTCGAATCTTTAAACATTTACTCAAAGTCAACCAATAAGTCAAATCTGGGCCCATACCTCGTAACCCCAGAAACTCACAAAATCCAATAACCCATTCTATTGCGAGTCCAACCATACTAATTTCACTCAAATCCGACTTTGAATCGTTGTTCAAAACTCTAAAATTCATTTAATGAAATTATAGACAATACTTCCAATTTCTCTTTCAAAATCAATAACCAAACACCGAAAACGAAGATTAATTCATGAAATATAATCACAAGCAAGTCAAGAATGCTTACCCCATCCATGTGGTGAAATTCCTCTTCGAAGTTGCCCAAACCGAGCTCCAAAATCCCAAAGATGCGATAAAGAACCAAGACCTCGAAATATAGGTTCTGCTAGGCGTGTTCGCATTTGCGAACAAATTCACGCTTCTGCAGCGTCGCTTTTGCGACCAAAATTGCACTTCTGCGAAATAAATCATTGGAACTCGCCCATCGCAACTGCGGATGACATTCCGCTTCTACGCACACATAGGTGCGACCACAGCTTCTACTCTTGCACCGCATTTCGCTTCTGCGACCTATTCGCTCGTTTCGCATTTGCGATAGCTCCAAATAAAGCCCCTTTCGCAAGTGCGATAACAATTCTGATTCTGCGAACACCGCACCTGCACAATACCACTCGCAGGTGCGCAACACCAGAACCAACAGCCTCAACCAATTGCAACATGTGACAAAATGATCTGAACCTCATTCAAAACTTATCAAAGCCACTCGTGACCCTGTCTGGATAAAGCAACAAGTCCTGTAACATAACACGGATCTACTCGAGGCCTCAAATCACACATAACAACATCGAAATAACGAATCGCACCTAAAATCAAACTTAATAAACTTTAAATCTATCAACTTCCAAAACTCGTGCCGAACCATATCAAATCAATCCGGAATAAGCTCAAATTTTGTACACAAGTCCCAAATGACATAACGAAGCTATTGAAATTTTTGGGACCACAATTCGAACCTGATATCATCAAAGTCAACTGTCGGTCAAACTTATGAACATTCCAAATCTTCAAATTTTCAACTTTCGCCAATTTGTGCTGAAACCTTTTAGAATTATCCAAATGCAAATCTGGGCATACGCCCGAGTCCAAAATCACCATCTGGACCTAACAGAACCATCAAAACTCCATTCTGGGGTCAAATACTAAAAGTCAAACTTGATCAACTCTTCCAACTTAAAGCTTCAAACATGAAATGCATTCCTCCAAACTAATTCCGAAACACCTACAAACCAACACCGATGATACACACTAGTCATAATACAACATACGCGGCAAATCAAGACTCCAAATGTCACGACCCCAATTTTTCTCCGTAGGATGTCGTGACGGCACCTAGTCTCTAGGACTAGGTAAGCCTGACACTTACTGAATTAATAGAAAAATTCAACCATCAACTGATAAATATGAAATAGAATTCTTTATACACAACTTACAATCCCAAAACCGGTAGTACAAGTCATAAGCTCTACTGAGTTGCTAGAAAATCCCTAGATACAACTGTTCAGAATAGAATTAAATAATATAAGTACAATTTCAAAAAGTGACTCTGAGGCCTACGAATGCGACGACAGGTTTACCTTGAGTCTCCAAAGAAACACTCAACCAGCTAGCTAATAATCAACAATAACCAAGGCATCGGAGATCTGCACAAAAATATGTAAGCGTAGTATGAATATACCACAGCGGTACCCAGTAAGTATCAAGACTAACCTCGGTGGAGTAGTGATGAGGGACAGTCAAGACACCCACTGGACTAAACACCTGAACAAGTATAAATATAGAACTAACAGGGAACAATATCAATATAAAGTTAGGCATGATGACAATAATAATACAATATTTGTAATGGGGACTAAAGGAAACAGTTAGCAACGAGACAACAGATAATAACACTGTAGAGTAAGTTGAATACAGTTCACTCCGGTGAAAGCAAATAAAGGAAAACAAGTGACAACTTAACAGGAACAACTGCTTTCACACCAGGTTTACCTAAGAATTTTCACGAGGTACCAAACCTCAAAATCACAAATCACAGGTCCCAACTTGTGAACCCTAATCACTCTGCATCTTGTGTCCATATTGCAATTCATAAAAGCACAGACGACTCACGTGCCAAGGGAGTGGCAATATCTAATATCCATACGGGCCACTCACGTGCCAACAATAATCATGACTCATGACTGCATGGACAACTCACGTGCCAACATGATAACTCTCACATATAAGGCAAGTACATGGGAGTACATGTAAATGGTCAAAACATTAGGGTTCATCTTCTTAGACCGATATGGGTGATTTATTTACGTGTATGCTTGTGCAAGTGTTCTACCACAATTCAAGTCAACAAGTAAGAGTAGATACAATGAATGGCATATAAGAAACGATCACCATAAAATGTGCAGTGTAATAAATACAGCAATGAAATTGAAACAACGAATAGTACAACAAGATTAACTACACAGAACTAAGCAATAATGCAACACCGGAGAAAGATAATTAATAGTATGCTAAGGAAACAACAATCCAAGACAAGTACAAAAGAATAGGAAAATTTCAACAAAAGACACTACCGAGGTACCGCCTCGTAGTCTTAAATCATAAAATGAATCACAATCTTTCCTTATATTACCACATGAGCCTTTACATTTAGTTTTGAAAATTATTTTCTCCGTAATAGCATCCCGCATTTTAGCACACCTTATCACACCGCATGGCTTCTAGTAGTTCCCTTACCACGCGTATCAAGCACACCTTATCTCATCGCATGCGTTTAAACACCCCGACCTTATACCACCACATGCGTATCAATAATAACAACAGTACGACAAAAACCTCGTGCAAACATCATAACAATAGCACAACAAAAACCTCGTGCAAACATCATAACAATCCTCTCAACAATAACATGTGTGCCAAAACATAACAACTCAACAAAATGACTTTCATAATATGTGCCCATATACCACAACATTTCTCCGAACCAGTTTCAATATCACAACCACGCATAGCCCTCAGCTCAACAACACTGAATACAACAAAAACAACAATAATAACACGAGGATATGGCAAGTAAATCAACTTAGGAACTTCAGAACACAAGAAAACGGTGGAACGAGCTCGCACAGAAAGACATAACAAGGAATAATAGTTTCAACAAGAATAGCTCAACAAGGAAGAGATAATGTGTAGCAAGGATTCCACAGAAGTATAATTCAACGATAAGAGAGATAACATGAATCAATGCTTCCAACTAAGGATAATTCAACAATGAAAAGGGATAAAAAAACTTCATTTAAGGTTGAGTAATTACGGAAGAGATACAACAAACTCAATTAAGGATAAGCAATTATGAAAAAGATAATAATAACTTCAATTAAGGATAGACAAGTACGGAAAAGGTAACATGTCAATAAAAGAGGCAACAACTTCAGTTAAGGCACATAGGAGTTTAATCGGCAAAAGGATAGAACATGAAGCAATTAATTCCAAATAAGTCACATAAGGGTGAATTTAGTAAATAGGAGATTTAACATGGCAAAACAACTTCATATCAAATGAACATAAGAACCTAGAGTCCTAAACGGTCAAATATTCATAAATAAGCCTGATCACGTACTTGTCACCTCGCGTACACGGCCTTCACATGACACAATTAGCACAAATGACTCAAATACTAAGGGGTAGTTCCGCACAAAGTTAGGCAAGATACTTACCTCGAAGAAACTAGACCAGTACTCTAAAATGACCTTTTCGAGTGAAACAATCTCCGGACGGTTCAAATCTAGCCAAAATAACTTCAAATCATAAATAAAACTCATAGGAAACAATTTCGGATAATAAAGCTTCAATCTTTAACAAAACTAAAAATTCCACCCAAAAGTTAACCCCCGGGCCCGCACCTCGAAACTCGATAAAATTTATAAAACTCGAACATCCATTCCGATATGAGTTTAACCATACCAAAATTATCAAATTCCGATATCAATTCATCCTTCAAATCATCATTTTACACTTTTGAAAGATTTACAAATTTTCCCCAAACTTCCAACTTAATTCTCTAATTTAATGATGAAAACAAAGATAAAACTATGAAATAAAATCAAAACTGGTTACCCTAAACAACCACGTGAAGAACCCCTCAAAAATTGCTCAAATCCGAGGTCTCTAGCTCAAAAGATGAAAAACGAACAAAACTCACGATTTTGAAAAATATATTCTGCTGCCCAGTTATTTACAAATCGCGATCGCAGAAATGTAATTGCGATTGCGAAGAAGGAATGACTATTGCCCAGAAATATTCTACGCGATCGCGAACAAAAGCATGCGATTGCGAAGAAGGGAACAACTGCTGCCCCAAGAAATGTACTACGGATCGTGAACGAGTACATGCGATCGCGAAGGAGAAAATATACCAGCTGCTAGGGCTGTGCTACGAGAACGCAGTACTGCCCATGCGAACGCGAAGAAACAAAACTCACACTTACGCGATCGCGGATCACACATTGCAAATGGGAAGAAGGAAAATGTTCAGTTCCAGCACAGCCTACGCCGAACATGGCTTGAACTTTGTGATCGTGTATAAGGGACATCAGATATTAGATCATCCATCCAAAAACATGAGAAAATGGCCTGTAGCCCATCCGAAATACGCCCGAGGCCCTCGGGACCCCGTCGAAACATATCAACAAGTTCCATAACATAACGGATCCAGTCGAGATCTTAAATCACATCAAACAACATCGAAACGACGAATCACACCACGAATCGAACTTATAAATTTTTAAATCTTCTAACTCCAAAAGTCGCGCCGAAACATATCAAATCAAACCGGAATTACGTCAAATTTTGAATGCAAGTTCCAAATGACATAACAGAGCTAATCCAACTCTCGGAATCGCATTCCGACCCCGATATCGCCAAGGTCAACTCTCGGTCAAACCTTTCAACCTTCCAAAAATTCAACTTTCCAATTTTCGCCGAAATGCTTCAAGTTACCCTATGGACCTCCAAATTCAAATCTGGATGCACGCCTAAGTCCAAAATCGCCATATGAAGCTATTGGAATCATCAAAACGCCATTTGGGATTCGTCTACACAAAAGTCAAGACTCCAGTCAACCTCTTACCGCTTAAGCTTTTAAAACAAGAATCCTTCATCCAAATTGATCTCGAATCATCCGAAAACTGAACTCGGCCACACATGCAAGTCATGACACATAATACGAAGCTGCTCGAGACCTTATGCCGCCGAACGGGATGTTAATTCTCAAAACGACTGGTCGGATCGTTATACCAAATAGCTGAACGGAATGCAAATGCCCAAAACGATCGATCGAGTCGTTACAACTATTTTCAAGTTTTAAAGTTTTCTACTCACAAAACTTTAACTTCTTTTCAAATAAAATATATGTCCAAACTCAATTTCTACTTCTAAAAATTATTTTTCATCTCATCTTCAAAAACTTTTTTTTTTTTTTTTTAAGTTTCAAACAATTTATGTCCAAACGCTACCGCAAGTTATGGTTGTATCTTAGTTGGTTGTTGATCTTACATACCAACAATTGAGAGTCAATACTAACAAAGTCTTCTCATTTTTTGTTCAACACAAAGTCTTCTCATACTGACTCCCTGTCTTTTTCTTCAAGAATATAAATGCTGGTAAATAGTTTAAGAGTGAAAGTTAGAGTTTACATAGATCATGACTGGCATATTTACAAAAGCCAGAAACAAACAAGAAAGAAAAGCACCGAAATACGACTTATAGATCGGTCCCCAAAGTTTTAAAAATTAAACATTAGACCTAATTATTTGAGGTGTCTGCGCCTTGTTATAGCCCCCTCTACTCCCCACTACTAACGACACTTTATATAGAATGGTTGTCCTGCCTTTTGGTGTATACTGCCTTTTCATTCTCATCCTATAAGGCTTAAATCTATATGAAACAACTTTACTTTCATAATCATATTTACATATTTTTAAAATTTCTCAAAATTTGAATGATTTGTATCAGTTTTATCTTGTGAATGATAAACCTAATAGGTAGAAACTAGTTTGCATTTTTTTGTTGAAATAATCCAATAGAATCACTAAATTGTTTATATTTAATGTAATTTTAATTTCACAAAAATATTTCAAGTAACTCTACAACGGGAAATGAAGAGTTAATAATGCTGTGACATATCACATATGCATAACAAATACACAAAATGCTGAAGAAGTGTGAAATGATAAACCTAATGAGTGGTAACTAGTTTCCATTTTTTGACATAATCCAGTAGAATCACTTGATTATTTATATTTAATGTAATTTTAATTTCACAAAAATATTTGGTTTCCTCTATTATGTTTTCTTGAAATTAGAGGTTTAATAAGGTCTTCATAGGGCATATCTTCCTTCTGTATTTATTTATTAAACTCGTACTTTTATTTTAAAAAAAAAATACTAAAACGATAATATATGTACAAATTGAGAACAACAAATTATAGTTTGTAGATAGCCCTCAAAATCTGACCAAGCGGTTGGCGGGAACTGGCGGCTATTAATTATAACAATTATTATCTGCCATATTTTTGTACACTCTTAATTTACACTTTTTGCTCAACTTTATATTTATTTCTTTCTTCTTATATATATAGATATATATATTTCATTTCGCCATCCAACTTCCCATTTCTGAATTTTTTCTCAACTGACACCGAAAGGGTAAAATACTCAAACCCAATTGCCCAATTTCACTCAAATTAGTATATTTATACTAAGAATCTTTCTGTTCATTGCCTAACTATCTGGTTCTATCAAAATTTGGGGGTTTTATCTGTCTTCTTTCTTCTCCATTACATCAGGTGAAAACTTTAATAATTTTTTAAAGAAATGTGAATCTTTGGTAAAATCTTAGTTCTGGCTGATTTTTATGTTGGTGTTAGTATTTTTGTTTTTCGAGCAATTAAGAATTTAAAGTTCACGTCTTAGATCAATTGAAGTGTGTGGGAACTTAATATCATTTCTTAATATTTTGAATTATTTGATGTATCAAATTTGAATGTTTTGCTCTTTTTTTCACAAGGTGAAAACTTTAACTACAGCTCGATCACAAACTAGTTGGAGTCAGCTATTTGAATCATTTATATCCATTGTGCTCTACTTTGGACTATCCCGTTCCAAGTTGAAGTGTAATTGGTAGGGATAATTCCTGTCCTTTGTTTCGTCTTCTAGTGGTGATTTGAAAATTAGGAGATTTAAAGAGGTACATTTTTTAAAAGCTTAATTCTTTAATCTAAGCCATTACTGAATCAGGTTTGTTCTACACATTATTTCTATTATCACTTGTTAATTTTTTAATATTAGCTAATTGAGGGGATGAAATCTAATCATAAGCACATTTTATCATCCCTTCTTTTTCCCATTTGAATTGTTGTGGAGTTGTGGTCTGAGTTGATGAGGATATCTAGCTTACTTATCTTGGAAATTTTCTATTATTGATCTTCTTTTCATTGATGAATGGGTTGTTCTGAAGTTGTGATCTTGGCGGATTGTCAAATTGTAGATAAACAATCTCTGCAAGGATTGCCATGAACTCAATGAGTGGCACCGATGATGTACCAGAAACAGCAACACTTAAAATCAAGGCCTTCTTTGAGTCAGCTCCACCACTAAAAGATGCTGCTGAAATAGAAACAAAATTGAAGGAATTTGTCGACCGGAGTACTTCATCATCAGGCAAATTTGCTTACATTCTGCTCTCATATCTTGTATTGTTTCTTCCTTTTCCACAATCTGGGTAATGACAACGCCTGACTTTAATTATTGACTTACTTTTTGTCATCATGTTCAGAGAATGGAAAAATAAACAGGGTGGTGTGTGTGACTTCCGGTGGTACAACTGTTCCTTTGGAGAAGCGATGTGTTCGTTATATTGACAACTTTAGCTCTGGTCATAGAGGAGCAGCTTCCACAGAGTATATCTTGAAACACATACTTACGTCTTTTGTCATACATTTGGTTCACATACGTTTTATATTCAAATTAAACTGGAATTGCAGGTACTTTCTGAAGGCTGGTTATTCTGTCATCTTTCTTTACCGTAGGTTTGTATTCAAGTGCATTGCTATGTATTACCATTATCTCGATCATGATTCTTCCCTTTGAAAAATAGTATATGCTCCTGACTGGATTTTTAAAGCCACGAAACTCTGCATATGCAGGGGAACTTGCCAGCCATTTTGCAGATCGCTGCCTAATGATCCGTTGCTCGAGTGTTTTACTTCAACTGATCATTCAAGTATTCAAGGTCTGTTAGTTTTTTATTTATGCCTAATACTGACAGACACCATTTTTCCATTTTAACAGATATCCATACTTTCTAGATTCCTAGCAGCATAGAACTGCATGGTGAATTTAATAAAATATTCTATATTAATTATATAGGCTCATTTTAATAATATCTAATTGCTCAATAACTTTTCGTACTTTATGTTATAGAGGCACAGCAGATCCTAATAAAATAGATGGAGAGAATCATAAGGAGGAAATGTAATTCTTGATGTGATGTAGTTTGGAGAGTAACTTTTGTTCATATTAATCTTCCTTTTTCTTTACAGTGATGTTATGTGTTTTCCTAGCTGGTTAGGGTTACTGGGTGAATATTTATTGCATTTCTTGGAATATTTTGAACTTGTCTGTTGTTGTTGACCATCTCATACTTTTAAGTCTCACATACATTTTCTTAATGGCGCTATCTCAGTGGACCCATCGCATGCTGAAGTGGTGAAGAGAGCCATTTCTGAAAATCGTTCTGTAAGGATTTTTGTTGATTATTCATTTCACTCTTCACATACCAATGACAACAATTAACCTTAAGAATATTTAATTGCAGGCAGTTAAGGGGGGCTTCCTGTTGAAATTACCGTTTACAACAATTTTTGAGTATCTGCAGGCAAGTAGATTTTTCTTTTGACAAGCAGGCATTGTTAGTAGATTGATGCATCTATTTGCTGTATGAGTGCCAGTAAAAGAATACTAAATGTATTTGTATTAAGCAGATTCTTCGGCTGATTGCTGTCTCTTTAAGGAGCCGTGGGCCTAGTGCTATGTTCTATCTTGCAGCTGCAGTTTCTGACTTCTATGTACCATGGGAGAGCATGGTAATCATTTCATTTCTTCTTGCATTGTTTTGGTTGAATTTGCAGTTTGAAATGGTTGGATGCAGTTCAATCTTTGTGAATTTCTGTATTTGTTTTTTGTCTCCTCCCTCTTTTGTTTCAATACTAGAAATGGTAGATATATAACATGTCATCTAATTTCAGTTCTTCTCACATCTTCTGGTATTTGCTTTACAGACGGTGCATAAAATCCAGTCAGGATCTGGTCCTTTGGACATGCGCCTTGCTCAAGTACCGAAGATGCTTTATGTGCTCAGAAATGAGTGGGCACCTGTGGCCTTCTGTATATCTTTCAAGGTTAGTTGATCATCTCTTGAGTTTCCTTGACCATAATCGTGAAGTCTGCTTTACCTGTAAAAATATGCTGACTGTACAAATAACCGTGTCAAATATATCTTGAGAACAATTGTGCATATGATATGCCGCTGCTGCCGGGGACTAAATAAGATCAAAATCATATTCCCTTCATCTTATTCATGCAGCTCCACTATACATTTTCAGGTGTTCCAATTTTTCATTTGAAATACATTTACAAATATTCTGTGTCTTTTACAAGTTTCAAGAGTTCAAAACTCATTAAGCAGTTCAAATTTTGACTATAATGTGTTCTTTTTCCTATCAAGTTTACATATGGAGTCTTAACAATTATACCTATTTGTTAAACAATAAAAGAACGTATAAAGTCGAACTAACTCAACCCGCATGCATAATCAGAAAGTTCACATAAACTATGATCAAAAGGAGTGCATAGTTTCTTCCATTCCAACCTCCGCATCAGGTCTTAGAGTTGAAATATGCGCTCTTTTTTGGTGTTGGTGCCTTGGTGGTAGTTGGGGAGGGCATGTGATATACTTGCATGTATTTGATGGATGTGAAATTAATACTCTAATCTTGCTTAGCAACTTTTTTTATGTTCAGAATAAAGCATATACCTTTGAGTTACAAATTAGAACTTATAACTATTTGGTTAAGTCTCAGGTAATCAAGAACATGATCGTCAATAGTTTGTCATTTGTTCCATAACATGGTATTCGTCATTGAGTCACCTTGTATGACTATTGTTAATTGGATGAGATATGTCTCTTTCACCAATTAGTGTGGACAAGTATTATAATAAAATCCAGCAGTCAGACGTCAAATCTTTGTTTTATAGGAATTTACTAAGAAGTCAAGTATATCCTTGACCTTTGACTAGATCAAAGCACTGATTTTTTTCTCACAATATATCTGTATATATGTATGTGACTCGCATAGCTCTACCTGTCACATAGTTCAAATACTGATTTCAACATGTGCTTCTTGACAGCTGGAGACAGATACAGATATCCTTTTAGGAAAGGCTGATATGGCCCTCAAAAAGTACAAGATGCATATGGTGGTAGCTAATGAACTTTCAACCCGTAAAGAGGAAGTTATAGTTGTCACGGAGCAGGAAAAAATCACAGTTCGTCGGGACAAAACTCTGGCTGGTGCTGATGTTGAGAATCCATTGATTAAGCTTGTTGTGGATAGGCATTCGTCATACATCAAGCATCAAGCATCCTGATGCATGATCTCTAAGGACTGACCAATGATATGTCGCGGATCACTGGAATCTGACTTCTTTTCAAGGAGATTGTAGTACATTTGTGCAACAGTTTTGTAACCAGCTGTTTAGAAAGAGAGATATCTTTCCACCCAACTCAACCAACCACCACAGGCTCTCTTGAGAGAAGAAAAAGAACAAGGGGTGCCTTTTAGTTGTGTTCCAATTGCGCAGTCTTTTTTACTTTGTTAAAGAATAAATTTCGTCAAAGAAAACGGAGCTGTACTACTGAACTTATTAGCAAACTATATTCTTCAATTTTGGCTATAATTCTTCCCATCTAGAAGTCAGCAGCACCATATTACTCCCTTTTCTCTGGGCATGATGTACTTCTAGATGATAGATATTTATTACTGTGTTGTTAGCCTCTAAATCATACAGCTAATGCGGTATCTGAACTACCCTTTAACTCCTAAAGTTGTACGAATCTCATATAATGGTAGTGTTCGGATGAACTTACGTGTATCTCGACTACTCCACTAGATACTTGCTTCCTCCATCTACTATCTCACAGCTAAAATCTTGAAGTTAAAAGACGGACCAATACTATACAAGATTTGATTGGACTATCAGGATCCTTGTTTGCTAATAACGAGCAGCAGTGTTAGTAGAAAGAGATATAGTATCTATGAAAGGCATAGATAAGGACTCAACGAGGGCAAATAGAAGACCGAATTCTGCAACCTTGCCAAGTACCGTATAGTACAACGTCAGCCTATGATTGGTGTTTATCTGAATAATAATTTACAAAGATACTATTCGTTCATTTGTACAGCCACAGATGGGAGATCATATATACAACTTTTTCTTCTCCTCTATTGCACAATACATTGTTTAAACTCAAGCAACTTTCCAACCACTGAATTCTTCACCAGGTGAATGGAGGAGAACCAATACTCATCACATCGCATATTCTACAGATTTTTATCCTCCTCCTCTTCAAGCTCCAGACCTTCAGCAGCAAGAAGCCTGCTAATGACCTTTTTCTTTTCTTCCTCTGCTTTTCTCCGCATTATATCTCTTTTCCGTAAGACAAGTGTATGCCGCTTCAAAGTATTATTAAAGTTCTCCAAGGATGCCTTTTTCTCTTTAGCCATAATTCTCCTTTCTTCATCAGGATCCATCTGAAAGTCCATTTGTCAAATAAAATTTTAGATGACAATTGGAAAGGGATCTGGACTATATCTATAGTCCCAAGAGTGGAATGGAGAAAAGGACATAAGGTTTGAGCAACAGCAAGCTAATCAAGATTGCTTGATATATCACATGTATTGTATAATGCAGATTAAGTGACCTGCTCATGTATGGCTAATGTTAGTTCACCAAATGACGAATATCCATTACTACAGTGAGAGGAGAGGAGCTGAGAGGAAAAGAAGCAAAGATTGATGAACTGATTAAGCATACCATGCATAAATTTAGCCTTTTAATGCTCATAGAATAGTGTTCAGAGGCGTATTGAACTTTAAGGGTTTGGTATGCCACTGAACCCAGTGACCATTTGAGTTACTGCATCCGAAGTTTAATATTAATACATAGTTAGTAGATTTCTTGACACAAATTCCACTCTCTAGCCGAGGGTCTATCGGAAACAGCGTCTCAGCCCTCCCAGGGTAGGGGTAAGGTCTCCGTACACACTATCCTACCCAGACTCCACTTGTGGGAACTCATTGGGTTTCTTGTTGTTATTGTTGTTGCTTGACGCATATAGGGTTTGAGAAACTACTTGGTTCGGCTGCAACCGCAACTTATAGCGTACATCCGCCCCTGATAGTGTAAGGCAAGTGGATTATTTAAGTATACTAGCTGATAGTTCCCCCTATTAACTATAATCCACCTCTGTGGCAACGATAGAAAGACAATGCGCTGGGGAAAAATCAATGCGCGAAGTACATGTGGACAATGTTGATGCAAATGTTCCAGGGTAGTTAAAGCATACATCAAGTGCAGATCTGGTTCACAGCAAGAAAGTGGATCACCAAACCAGCTAAACTTCCATCCAATAAAATAACATGCTTCTTCTGCATGCTAAAAGTCGTGTTTAATGAAGATAATGCTATTTCACTCTTCAGACCATCCAAATATATGATAGTAGTATTTTTCCACGTGGGATTTTCAGAACCACATTATGTTCTGCCGAGGTTAAAGGTATTCAAAGCACATCTTAGTACGTGCATATGTTGAAGTGACATCATCAGTGCATCACCAACATAAAAATTCATTGCATAAGTTAACAAGGGTAACACAGGCAAAGGCACTTATAGACGACTCTAAATGCGCTCAGAAATGCAAAGAATGTACCAGTAGCAGCTCGATACCTTTGAACGAGCAAGACGGCGGACCTTCAGATTTAATTCTAGCTGCTGTTGTTCAGCCCATGCAGCAATGGCCATATCACCCCGCTGGTCAAATGCTTTTCGCTTTTTCATAAGCCACTCCACCCATGCTTCAGATGCCTGATGAATAATGGAAGTGCATCATGTCAGTTTCAGACAATGAAGATAATGCAGGCCAGAAGCTAGAGGTAAATAGAACCACATTCTGGAAACTTCCATTGGCAGCAAAAAATATAAACATATCCAGCACCATCTGATAAGCAAGTGTTATGGCGATAACTATGCTGTGACTAACAACACTAAAATTTTTGCAAAATCACTAATCTTAGTATGGAAAATTATGTCTTCTCTGAAGACCTATTCAACCAAAACAAAGCAAAAATTAAAAAAAAGAAAGAAAGAAAGAAAGGGACTTCTGAGTTCTGTCCATTCTCAAGCAACTAGGAGATTTGGACAGGAATTCAGTAGGACCTGAATAGATAATTGTAAGAACAGTTGGGATTCCAATTACACCGACGGAGACGGATTGAATGATAAATAGTTCAATTACAGTCCCCCCCCCCCCCCCCAC
>MCJB01028613.1:100835-121917 GCA_002018475.1 Nicotiana obtusifolia
CCCCCCCCCCCAAAAAAAAAAAAGAAAAAAAGGTGCCAATGTTACAAGAACATAACACACTTCTTTTTTCGCATTTGCTTTTGAAAAAAACAAGATTTTATTAACGCAAGGGTAACCCCAGAACCCAAACAATATACAGAAGAGCACTATACACATGTTATAATCCACAAATCTATGTGCTCTACAGAAAACACCCAAAAGAACAAAAAGCCAATGCTTCTCCCTCTATGATAATCTAGTCCAATTTTGGCCTATCCTACTGAATTCCACTACTACAGCGCATTTTACTTGTCCAGTCTTATACCTACCCAACAAGTATGTGGTTTCATTTGCATTTATTTGAATTCATTTATAATAGTTAATGTTGCACTCCAGATGCCAAAACTCTCGCAAAGAGTGAACGGCATGCTCGTCTATCTGCCTATACGAATGTAGATGTCATATATTTCATGACTGGAAAAATCTATTCTAAAGGAGCTGGATTTGGAAAATTAGGCAACGACAAACTGATAGGTGTCAATAATTAAAGGTATTAATTCAGTGCAAGATCAGACAACATCCACAATAAGCAAAAGGAATATGTGTTTAAGAAGTTCTTAATTTCTCATTTTTATATACATTTCCCCTTCCATGCTCGAAGTTGGTAGTTTGCACCTTAAAACAATCACTCAGATGTTTCAAGAAGGAAGCAAGATGAAATATATTAAAAGAAGTACATTATAATTATGTTCTTTCAGGCTAGCAAAATTCGCTTTCACGCATCACAAGAGGCTATATGTCTAACAGAACAGAATCATTTAAGTGTAGCCCGTTTCAGATTTATAAATGACACTATCTGGGTGATAACCATTGTTCTCTTTGTTTATTAATGAAGAGATAAAAAATTTAACAACTATCAATAGTATTATAAATTTTCACCTTCATGGGGTTCACTCGATTGTCACTATCATATTTTCTCCGTTCGTCTTCATCTATAAGCAGCTCATAAGCAGCTTGAATCTTAATGAATCGAGCTTCAGCAGTTTCTCCTTCCTCAAGAGTCCCTCTGCCACTATAAACTTGGAAGAGAAACAGAAGTTAGTTTTATATAGAAGAGAAAAGCCTGTAGAAGGGCTCTAGGAAATCAGTACTCTGAAGCAACAAGAAATTACCAAGATTGAACCTCAAGAGACGGCAACCACTGTTTTCTTTTTCTGTATTTTTTTTACACAGAACAAGGAGATCACTCCACCCATGCTCAATTCAGAAGGAAAGTAAAATATAAAACCATCATAATTTATCCCTCCATTGAGGCGTAAGAATAAAACCACTTGAAGTTTGTGGTCCTATAACATCCAACATTTTTTACTAGATTATTGTTTTTCTTAAATTTTGAATTTCAACAGCCTAACCGGGCAAGAGGACTCAGCTTACTAAAGTTTTGTTCATTTGAGATTTCGTGATAGAGATAATGGACGTTCACACAACTCTAGCATTTTGACCAAACCGGTTGAGCTAGAAATAGGAATTTATATGATTATTAAATGTATCCTATGAGCAACTGCCATTAGTTCTATGCCTACCAAAATCTTATCCCAATATGTCCATTTTCCACTATGAGAAACTGTAATGGAACACCTCAATAATCAAATATTTATGGGAACGATCTCGTGGCACGCAAAAAAATATTTCCTAACATCAATTCGTGAATTAGCTTTGCTGACAGACCTGCTTTGCACTTATCAAATACGGCTTTTATGCTACAGGAATAAGTCATTAACTAATACAAAAACACATCATATAAATCAGTTCCAAAGCTAAAGAAAGATTCTATCTAAGGCCTAGTACAGAAAAAAAAAAAAGAAGTAGAAAGGCATCTTACTAGTGAAGACAACTAAAGACATAAGCTTGAGAGGGGATTTCCTTTTTTTTTTTTTTTGGGGTGGGGGTGGGAGTGGGAGGAGTGGGAATCGGGAGGAAGAGTGGAAGTATAATATCACATCAAAGCTCTACTAATTGAAGATGAGCATACAACTTGAATATAATGTTATAAGAAAGCTCTCTAGATAATAGTATCCAAATATCTGGACGGAGAACCAACTTGCCACATTTAGACACATATGTACAAGCATATTTTATTGACATAGTCTTTTTCTTCCTATACAAGCGCATGAATAGATACTAAAGAGACCGTTCTTTTTTTCTATTCAATGGCATGAATTGCATGTCAAGGAGTAGTGTATCAAACAAATTCTTTTATGTACAGTCTAACTAGCATCAGTCAAATACAAGTGTACAATATACTGATGCTGATACCAGAAAAAAGTAAGCAAAGGAAAAATGTATGTATGAGGACTGCACTAAAATGACAACTATAGATTAAGCGCAAACCATCTGGATGGTAAAACTTCGCCAAACGTCTATATGCCACCTTTATTTGTTCTTCATCTGCATCCCTTTCGAGTTCTGTAAACAGAAACATTGCATCAGTTTTTGCAAATAATGCAAAAACATCAAAATGCCAAAGTGAGAGGGAAAGGGACTCCACTGTGGTTTATAGTCCCCTAAAAGGAAGGGGATTAAAAGGTAGCTGCAGAGTGTGTCTTATTACTAAACCAGTATAGCATCTAGGTACTGCATAGACACTCCATAGAAACTTGATAAGCTGGAACGAGGTTGCTCGTATAGGAATATCACACCTTTTATACACATATCTCAAGATAAAGATTTCTTTATGACGCTGGATTGACTAAACACCAAAAGCAGGAAAAAGATATAGGAAAGGCAAGGAACGAAAAGATTAAAAGTTGAACACTCATACACGTAGAACACATGAAATATGAACATGCACTGTGTTAGTTAAGAACGATTTTCTACAGAAATTGACAGTTTCTTACAAAGATGTATCATCTGCAATTTGCTTTTTCCAGCTTCCTGGTTGTTCTATTATGTTTACTAGAGCTAGCAGATTAACAATTTCATTTCAACGCAGTTTTGCAACTCCTAGATCCTCTATACTTCGCAAAAGTTCAGGTATTTAAAACAACATAAATGTTTCTAACCGAGTCCAATTCAAATACATATTTCAACAGAAAGCATCAACACTTTCTACCTTCTATTTCAAAATCCAAGATATCCTTATAGCGGTTTAATTCTTCCTTGCTTTTTCTATAAGATATTTTCTCATTGTTGTCGCCGTCAAATCGAGCTCAACTTTTATAAATTGACAATCTGAATAATATTTTTGAACTGGAATTTTGTTTGAAATGGACAATCTGAATAATATTTACACAAGCAGCTTACTTGGAAATTAATTACAAGTATCTATTCAAAATATGGATTAGTAACCTAGAATATATGGTAAAAAAACTCTCCATAACCAATTAACCTTCAGTTACTCTGCAAATTTTTGTTTTTACACTCTCTCTTACATATAAGTTAAATCCAAGCAAACTAAGAGTATAACTTTTATACACAACTAGTGTAAAAATATTTTACACCTACTAGGTCATTTAAAAGCCAACTACAGGTAACTGTCTATAGCAAGCATGGGCAGAGCTACAGGGGCAAAAGGGGGTTCACCCTTCGCCAGCTGTTTATACAAGGTTAAAATTTCTTTTTATGTATATACAGTAGATATTGAATCCCCTTGGCTTTTTCGAGTGTTATAAGTGCTAGATCAGTAATCTAAAGTACATGCAAGTAGAGGTAATTGTCTATAGCAAGTGTTATATCAGCAACACAGAAAATACATAGGTAACTACATGTAACTGTCCATAACAAGTGCTAAGTCATTAACCTAGAAAATATGGTAAGTATACAGATTAAACTACACTAATCCTGTAAAAATACCTTACACCGTTAAATCCAAATAATTAAATTTGAATAAAAATCCAGGAAACAGAAAACTAAAACCAAAAGTTATATACCGAGAGTTTCATAGGGAGACTTGGAGTCGTTCCAATTGTAAGCAGAGGTAGTCACAGTTTTCCTCTGCTGATTCAATCGATAATACCATGTTTCAATTCTTCTCGAAGTACTGTACCATGACGATTGCAGCACCGACGGTTTCATCCATTGAGGAGCTGAATTAAAGCTTCGGGTTGAAACCCTAACTGCTGATTTACCCAATAAGTCTCTGCAACAACAGGTTATTGAAAAATACACAGCTTGTGGTCTACATATTGATCTCAAATTGCTCATAACTTTGGAATTTTCAGCTAAAATTCCGTTTGTCTTCAAGAGTTTTTTTGAAATTTATTCCTTCAATGGAGTAGAGAAATGAATCTTTAGTTACCAAAAAAGAAATGAATCTTTTGTGAATCTAATTTTATTTATTTATTTATTTTGCCCTCAGATTTGTGGACGGTTTATTTCGTTACATTGGAGGGAAAATTAGCTAATGACTGTTGTACCCTCCAGCTTTACATTTATTCCTGTGTGTTTTTCTGATTTCTTGTTTGGAGTTTAATGAACTACCAATTATTCACTTACATGATAATGCAAGTAAATCTCAATAATATTTTATGAAATATGGTACGAGTGACAACTTACATGCTATGCTATCACATTCACATGTTGGACAATATTGATAATGTAAAATAAAATCATAGACCTTAAATTCCTTTGAATATTGTTTTTGACAATTTCGTCACTATTATCGGGACATTTATTGTGCTTATTTCCTTTTTAAATTCCTGTAACCAATATAGAGCGAAAAATAAAATCACCAAATTAGACCTTCAATTGTCTCGTATCTGCGAAGTGTATTTGATTTATTCATTCAAGTGCTCCAAAGGCTATTATCTTCTATATTATTGGAGTCAATAAAATTGAAGTGGCTCTTTGTGAATTCGAAAAGAAAAAAGTTTCTGGCATTCGATAAATGGAGATTGTACATTGGCATTCTTTTATTGGGGAACACACTTTTAAGCACAAAATACCACTAATCCAAACAAATTCATAATGTATACTGGCTAACAGTGAATAATCATATATATAATTGAGGTACTAAATACAATTTCATGAAAGAGCAAGCTTAAACTTGTACGTAATGATAAAGATTTCTGGATATTTTATTAGTTGCAAAATTAGATACAAAATACTTATGAGAACTGAGCAGTACTGAGCAGTACTTTTGACTTATAAGGCCTATATGACTTGTGAGAACTGAGCAGTACTTTTGAGTTTTCACCATATGCAGAAATCGCACTTTCAGAATTCTCTGAATTTCATAGTTAAGTTTTCCTACTCTCATAAAATACTTATCACCTTAAAAGCATTCAGCAGGCAAAATTATTCTAGAATTATACACATTCCCCTTCCTATGTACATAGATTCTTAAAACTTGCCATGTTACCTCAAGAATATGCATTTCAGAGTATGAAAACTAATTCCTTGTAAGCAAGACTATGATTACATTTTTCCGTGTACAGCTCCGGTAACCTAGTTATGTTCATCTGCTTTGTCATAACAAATTAGGTAGGTTCACGAGGACGGGCAGCCCAAAGCGAGCTCAGAGCACGAAGACGTTGAAGATACTCCCCAAAAGCGAGTAATCCCCTAGCTGTTTGGCGTGTAGTCAAGATAAGAGACATTTGTTGTAGTGTTTGGCGTCGAAGGTGATCTGCCTGTTGAAAAATATGAACATTATCATTTTATAAGAATCAAGATGCATAAAGAGTAACATTGACACTATTAAATAATAAAAGGTGTTATCTTACCTGGTTAACAAAACTCTCCAGTGCTTCTAACTTCTCCATGCTAGAAAGCATCTGAGAACTGTAACTTCCCATTCCTGTCGTCATCGTTAGGATGCTCTGGGCCAGAGTCTGCTGAAGTTTATCCATTCCCTGAGTAAGAGCATCCTCAGCTTGCTGACAACAGTGTCGTAGATTACAGATTTTCACGATCTGCTGATCACTCAATGGCTCAAGTTGTGGCATCACAACCTATAAAAATTGGCGTACAATGAGAACTCTCATATTTATTTAAGTGGTAGCAAGCAGAAATTAAAGAAATAACACAAGTGAATTTAAATACTAATGGATAGTGCTCATGGAAGTAATCTTGCTAGTGTTAAACGTTGCGTACATGTAAATGAGGATACTAACACTTTCCATCTGGTAATCAGGACAAAGAATCTCCATAGAGTATGAATATTCAAGATATCGAGTACTAATCATTTAAAACAAGTGCTCAAATAAGAGATGAAAAGAAATGTATGAGACTAATGGAGGTGATTTCCGTTCAGAGATTTTGAATATGCTTCTTTGTCCATTGTTATTACTAGTCGAAAAGAGGATGACTTTTTTGAGTTTTATTCAAGATAGAGATCAGTAGTGTAGATTCAGCAAAATATCTAAATGGATATTAGGGATGCAACTAGATCTAAATATCACTAGATGAGAATTTCACACTATGCAGCAAGGATAAATATGTGAAAATAGACATGGTAGAAGCCGAACAAAAGCTGCAACATGAGCATAAATTGGGGAGACTCTTTAAACATAGATTAACAAATGGTGACCCCGAGACATTTATATATGCAGGTGTTATGACTATTTCAGGATATTTATATATGACCTACACTATGAGAACTATAATAAATCAAACACTACTAAGTGAAAATGCACCAGGGGCTACATACATTGATGAGTTCTGATGGTTTGAATCCTCCAATCCAGAGGAAAAAGCGCTCAACTGAAGTTCTCCACATCCCAGACATTAAGTAAAACACATCAGCTTTGGCCGCATCAGCTTTCATTCGGAAGAGATTGTAGTAGTGGCTTAAGACACTTTCTACCAGCAACTGAAGCTCCATTTCGCTTACATGGGATTGCAAAACATTCCTCAACTCTACGTTCTTTTTCTGTTGCTCTTCGACCCAGAGGCCGTATTCTATCTCAAATGTAGCTATTCCTGCATTGGCAGCACAGGTTAGGGTCAAAGAGAGATTCAAGCTGTTTGTCTAGAAAGTAACATGATGTTCGAGAAACCAATCTTAAACGAGTGCTTAATGAGCCACCTGAACCATCAGAGGAACTGAGGCAATATTCTTGTCTTAGTAGCATGCGATTATCAGCTAAAAGTAATCAATTTACCATTTCTACAGACATTGTGAAGATTTTAGCTAGACACCAGTGCATAACATAAACTAATGAACAGTGGAAGTAGTCTATTATTTTACGAACGAGGATTGAGCAGGTCTGGCTGAGTTGACATTAAGATTTTAAAGGAAAAATTAATAATTTAAACTACTTATGAACAATGAACTATTAAGGGACAACTCTAGCATCTGCAAACCTGGATTAATTGTTGCACTCAACCCCATGTTACCATTTGAACCTAAAACGTACAATCCCTGTAATTATTCATTACGTGATGTTAGAGAATCTCAAGTGTATCCATAATGATTCACAGATAGATATTTTTTACGAGTTAGAAAAATGTGCAGGAGAGGATTTCGCTGACCTGCTGTCGAGCTCTCTCAAGCTCCATTTCAAGTTGTGCTAGTTTCATACGGCTTGTTTCAAGCTGCTGAACATAAGCCTGTAAAAAAAGAGTTGGAAAAAATCAAGACAGAAGTTCTTCAAGTATGTGTATTGCGAGGAATATTATGAGTACAATTTTCCCTTACCTTTTTCCTCATACGGCTTTTACGGGCAGCTTCGCGATTCTGTGCTAGACGCCGTTGTACCTATCTTACAATATAAAGATATAGTTAGCCTTGACATATCAGATGCAATTTTTGTTTATCTATTAATTTGTTTCAACTTGTAGCGCATGTGCAAAGGCACCGTTATATCGATATATAAAGATAATCCAGAAGTGAGACAAATAGGGAAAGGTCTATTTAGCCCACCTTGTCTGAAACACTCTTTCCAACTTGATTATCCTCAGAGCCCGAGGGTATAAGTTGTTCGCTTGAAGTATACCCAGACTACAATAACCACAAGTAAATATCAGTCGGATAACTGCAGAAACTTGGATTTTATTAGCCAGAAGATGCATATATGCTGCTTTACCTTGTCATCTACCCTGTCATTTGGCTGTGCGACCATACACGCACCAGTTCCGGGCATAATGTCACCTCTGAATGCGTCTTCCCACATACTCATATGGTGGAAAGGTTCGAATATGCCCATCCTTGTCGTGGGGGCAAACTGTGTTGATGGAGAACTCATGTTCATTGACTAAATGAAAAAGAGAAATTACATAACTTAGACGCGAATTTGAGATTACAGCAGAGAAAGTAGCAAGCAGAAAATCCATGTGTAAGAAACTGAGAAATGATAGGACAAGAAACAAAACAGATATCTTATAAGATTATGAGCTACATGAGGCACTTCTAAGCCACAAGAGTGTAGCAATTCTAACAAAGAAATCTTCGGCATACTTGAAAGAACAAGGTATCTACTATAGCCTTTTGACATGATATATACTGTAGTTGAGTTTCCACCCAAAAAATGAATATTACTTAAAAATATCAGGGACAGTCACATTTGGATTATCACTACTGAAGAAATAATCAGACAGAAGATACTGGAAAACTGTTATTGCTTTGGCGAAGTTCGACCTTCAAAGATATCATTTGAAGTTTATGTTTTAATTTCCTTCACCAAAGGGAAATGATCATAAAATGCAGAGTTGTTTTGCATGTTATGTACAAAACCTAGCTGGAAAGACTTGTAGGGAAGATGCCTCTAAAACCACATCTAAATTCTTGTCTATAAGAAATTGCAGTTTACTGTATACCCTCAACTCAACCCACCAACCCCCTCCTGAAGTGGAAAAAGAAAGAGGGATTCCAATTTCCAGTAAGAAAATCCATCAAAAAGTAGATTAAAGATATAAGCAATGAAGGCATATGACTATTTGGGAATATTCTCAAACACTAGAATAAGAACACAATAATTTAGCTGAAAAATTTGCTCAATTGTCAAATATACCAAGACACACTTAAGAAATAGGGATAAAAAACCTCTTATTAGAGAACTTGAGTGTGTATTAGAACATGCTGCTCAACACACTTAGAAAAATCAGAGCTTGACCAAATATTCGTCTAAGAAATTGTATGCTCCGGATTTTTTCATGTATCACTGAACAGAAAAGAAAAACAACAAAAACCTAGTAATACAAATAACAGTAATATTGTAAAAAGCACACACATGCATTACATACACTTGCATCTATTATTAGATATCACTCTGCTCTCTGTGTGTGTGTGTGTGTTGAAACTCTAGAGACAATCGTATATATCCAAGAATTCAACTGTTCCAGGTAAAACAATACTAATAAAAAGTAGTACAAGAGATGAGCTGCAAGTAATTGAGAAAGAAACAGTATTTAGAACAGATTAAAGGACCAACCTGTTCATCAATATGAAGCAACTCCTCTGCAAATTAGAACAGCTACTGGTTCTTAGGTAATATTGAAATCAAATTATAGAATTGAAGCTGATGAAAGTTTCAGAAACTATAAGAAACCAATCATGGTTATACAAGAAAGAAGAAAAAAAGTGGCATTTAGAGGCAGCTGGATAAAGGCAGAGGAAACGATAACAGACAAATGAAATAGTGTATAATTTATAAACTAAGATTAAAGTACTATAAAGAAAGAAAAAACAAAGTATTAAAGAAGTTAGACTGCCTTTTGAAAATGCTTGTCAATTTTCTGAAAGCTTTATATCATTATTAAAATATAATACATACAGACGCACACCCATGAAGACGGACTAGGCATATTTATAAACTCGTATCGTTAAGCATCTAGATTGTACTGTTTAATATACGCACAGTTTTGAGAATGCGGGACAACTATTTCCCAACAGACCTTAACTAACCTACCACCCCCTTGAATATGTATCGTGTGGCGGATCCAAAAATTAAATTTTATGGGATCAACATTTAAGATTTTTAATATTGAACCCACTATATTTTTAATGTAGTAGGTTCATTATATACTATTGTTAGTTTGAGTTCCCATATGGATTACTAAAGAACTTGTTTCTTTACCGTGTTCCGTAAGCGTAAAGTAAATAAGCAATAAAATGAACACATTAATTTTACGTGAAAAATCACCTGGCTCAAAAGGTGCAAAAGTCACGACCTAACACGTAGGATTTTCAACTCCAACTCCACTAGAAGAATGAGCCAAAATGTATCAATCACAAGACTGTAATTCAATACTCTCCAGTAGTCCTACTACTCCTATTTGATTCACAAGTTACTCTAACTCGTAAAGCAAAATGTTTACTCCAATTCAGTAATTGTTTATGACGTTTGATTACAACTCAATTTTCTAAAATACATTCAATAGACTAACTCGGAAGAATACAAAGTAAGTACTCAACACAAGTAAAAACAACTTATGACACTTTAGTTGATGTAAAAGGATAGTTCAAAGTCCAAAGTCAATCCTATTTAAACACGACTTGAGATCTTCTAGGAGTCTTATTCTTAGTCAGCTTCCTCTTTGATAGGACTCCTACTGTTCCAAGGATTCCACAAGCTTAGGGACTTTTGTCTCTGACTGAATTATCCGTATCTTCTTGAGCAACAACCTTTATCACTTATAGCAGTCATCTTCCACCAAACACGTACCTAGGTAACTTTGAGATAAAGTTATTGTCTTGTACATACGTACAAGTATCAATCATGAGGAGCTGATCCTTTAACCTAAGGAGCTGGTTCTTCACAACAGTTAAGCAGCTACATTGAGGACATGGTTCTTTGAGCAGCTAGTCACACTTTGTAAATCATCAAAACTTCAATACTCAACAAATTCCCCCTTTTTGGTGATGACAAACTTTGTACACAGAACTAGGCAATCACATCAAAGAACTAGATGATCACAACAAGTACTTTTGACAGACATGTATGTTCACAACCCACAACCTTCCAACTTTATCTCCCCCCTTTTTTCATCATCAAAAAAACACAAACACATGTTAGAAATTAAGTAAAATTCAAGGCCAAACAGGCGACAACACAAGCATAAGAAAAAGGCAAATAAACTAGGTTGATGATCCACAAGAGTACAAAGCAGTAAAACGGAGGAATAAAAGCATTACGTAGTGCCAAAAGAAGCCCAGAGCCTTGTCTTCATCAGTAGAACAAAATAAAATAAGCATGCTGCCAACTACTCAGACTAAGACAAAAGGAACAAAAGATAAGGCATCACTAGAATAGCAAAAGAACTAAGGACACTAGGAAGGAACTGGTTCAAGGGTGAGAAGCAGAGGGGGTCAAAGCTTTCACAAGGGTAGTAATCTGTTGAGGATGGGCCTCCCTGTCTCTTCTGAGCTCTTCCTCGAGTTACTTTATTTCCTTTCTCAGCTCATTATTGTCTTCACGAAGCTTGGCATTCTTTTCAACAGCCAACTCCTACCTCTTGCTGAGTTTTGCAACCCTACTGCTCCCTGAAAGAATGGCAGACATGTGGGTCCTCTAGCCTTAATCTCCTTATAGCCATACTACTTGAGGGTAACAACATCCAAAATATCATTATGGTTTCCAAACTTAAGCTCAGGCAAGGCAATTTTGAGCTTGTCAAATAACTCAATCAACATGAAACCATATGGCATAGCATGCTTGGTTTGGAAGTATCTGCAGCTCTTGCCATGTGCTGAATCATCAGGCTAGGAAGATTGATAGGTCGACCAGTGTCAAGCAGTTCCATCATAGCCATGTCTAACAGAGTAGCTTCATGCCTTCTCTTAGACCTCTGAAGAATGTAGGAGTTGACAAACTGAAACAGTAGCTTGTGAAAGGGAGTCATATCAGTCTTGCACACATTTTGGGGAGCATCTAGTTCAAACTTTTGGGAGAACTTCCTGGTAACCACAATGCCATTTTCAACAACATTGTCCATGGCTAGCCACTTATTCTTCAAATAATTGTCAAATCCCAAAGAAGGGATATTCAGAAGTAGCCCCAGTTCCTCAGCATCAAACTCCATGTCGAAGCCCCTTGAAATTTGTGTAGAACTCCACCACAGCAGGAACACATATTGGGGGGAAAGCTTTGACAAACATGTGCTTCCACCCTTGTAACGCAAGTTTCTCAACCAGTTGAGCCATTCCTTTCTCATCAGTGTTCGCAAGAATCTTTCCATTTAGCACTTTTCTGTTCTTGAACTCTATGAGTCGATCAACTACAGCTGGCACATTCTTTCTTGTCTTACATCTACTGGCCCTTGCAGAAGAGGTAGCAGGTTTGGTGACTTTGGCTCCCTTTTTCTTTGGTGTGGCAGACTTTGCTTGCAAGGCTGAATCAAATTCATCTTATCCATCCACCTCAACAATAGATTCCACAATTGAAACCTTCTTCTTTGGATTCTTTGCACTTCTGGACTCCTTCATGATTTGTGCATCAACAACCTTTCTTTTACTCCTTGTGAGGGGAGTTTTAGTAGGAGGAACCACTTATTTCCTTGTTGAGACTGCTGTCTTTGTAGCTTTCACAGTGGTCTTTCTGGACTTCTTCCCTACCTCAGATAGTCGCATATCATCTTCATCACTGCAAACTTCTTCATCTTCAGTGAAAGGAGTTAACAGAGACCAGGTTCTTGAGCCCATTGTCTCTTCAACAATTTCTTCTGAAGGGGCTATGACAATGTTTTCAATTTTCATGGAACCTTCAGATTCCTCACTCACATTCCCCTTTTCTTCCTCACTCTCGTCATCACCTCCTTCACTCTCACTTACCTTTTCTTGATCCTCACCCTCACATTCAGAAACCTCCTCTTCTTTACTCCGATTTTCTTCTTTTGCAGAATTATTAGCATGTTCACCTATCTTATCCTCTGTATCACTCTCCTTCTCATCTCCAGATACTTTCTCATTCTCACTCTTTTCTTCTTCATTGGCTATGTTTTGAGCATCATGTTACTCATGACTGTTCATAATTTCTTCTTCTTTTTCACCTTCATCATCTTCCTCATCCTCAGTCCAACTAAAATCAAGGCCATCAGAAGCCTCATCTTGCACTGGTTCTTATGTCCTTCCCCCTCAACCACAAGCTCCAGAGCCGTTGTATCTACCTCCTTTTCCAGATCCCTTGTCCGCTCTTCTACCGTGAATTTCTCCACTGGTGACTTCTCACTCGTAGGTGGAACAGTATCTAGGGGTGCAACATCTACAGCAGAAACTAAAACATCTAACTTGGAAGTAGGATGTGGTACCTGATCAGTAGTGCATATACTTGATTTCCCTTGAATCACAGATTACTTGACTCCAGTGTCACCCTACGTAGCAGCCTCGGGTACTTTCTTGACAGATGTTCTTGAAGTTGCTTTGACCTTTACTGACTTAGAGGTATTTTTCGTAAGAAGCTCAGGTGCATGGGTAGTTGCTTTTGAAGGAGGGGGTACAATGGAGATGGAATGATAGGAATAGGAGCAGTAGGAACATGGGAGGATGAGGTAGGTATGGTAGAGGATATCGAAAGAAAAGGAGCAGGTGTGGGTATGGGTTCTCTTGAAGGCTTGTTATTTTTCTTCGATTTGGGCTTTAAGATTTTGGGTTTTGCTTCAGCCTTGGTTGATGATTTAGCTTTAAAGGGTGTTTGACTGGCTTTAGGCATGGTGATAAGATGAGAGACTCGAAGAAGAGAAAAGAAAGAGTTAGTTCTTGATAATTGCTTTTGATTCTTGCTTAGGGTTTGAGATAAACAGTGAGGTTAGAGAAGCTGATTATAAGAGTCTTTAAAGGCGTTACTCCTGATTTGACTGGAAGAGAGAAGGTGACCGAATTTGAGTTCTAATGGGACTCTTATAACTGTTACTTTGACTATAAGGTTTTCAAGAGTAATTAATCTCTAATTGCATAAGGATTCCCCCTTACTCTTTCACTAGAAGACGATTAGAAGTGATTCCAACGGAATTAAAAGTCTGAATAGAGCAGTAATTTTAGAATATAAAGTCCTAGTGACTTAAGACAGTATGACACATACCTGAGTCAAAGAACTAACTCCTTAGCAACTCATTATTCGTTTCTGCAATAAAGTTTCAGCACTTCATATTAGTATCATGCAACACAGTTATTAGCTAAATTTTCTAAGCAAGTGTGTGAGTGTAATATAAGCACAAAGCTGAATCAAACACATTGCACTTAATTATCTACGTCTTATTATGCTTTTTCTAACCAATCACTGGGAGTCAACTTAGTGGGAGTTGTTGATTAGACCTGGTTCTAGTCTATTCCTTTCAAAGTGATCCCTACTCAGAAATTTAGCAAAAATATCAGCAATTTGATCTTCAGTTTTACAGAAGTTAATTGAGATGTTCCCTTTTTCATTATTGTCTCTAAGAAAGTGATGTCTAATGTCAATGTGCTTGGTTCTCTTATGCTGACATGGATTTTTAGCAATGTTATGGCACTAGTGTTATCATAGAAAATGGGAACAAAATCAACAAATATACCATAGTCCCTTAGTTGTTGTCTTATCCATAATAACCGAGCACAATAGGATGTTGTTTCCACATGTTCAGCCTCAGCTGTAGATAAGGCCAGTAAATTTTGCTTCTTGGTTCCCCAAGACACCAGACAAGAACCTAGTAAATAAGCTGTTCCTGAAGTGCTTTTCATGTCAACATGAAAACCTGCATAGTCAACATCAGGATAACCAACTAGATCAAAGTCGTACCCTTTGGGATACCATAGACAGAGGTTAGGGGTCCCCTTGAGATATCTTAGTATTCTTTTGACAGCTTTCAAGTGAGATTCCTTGGGATTTTTCTGAAATCTTGCACATAATCCCACACTAAACACTATATCAGGCCTGCTTGCTGTGAGGTACAACAGTGACCCAATCATTCCTCTATATAGCTTCTGTCCCACATGTTTCCCTTCTTCATCAATATGTTGCAATGGCAATGGGGTATCAATAGACTTAGAGGAGTCTATGTTGAACTTCCTCAGTAACTTTTTGATATATTTCTGCTGATGTATCATAGTTCTAGTAGGTGTTTGCTTGATTTGCATCCCCAGAAAGAAGTTCAATTCACCCATCATGCTCATTTCGAACTCATTTTCCACCATCTTAGCAAATTCCTTGCACATTGCTTCATTGGTGGCCCCGAAGATAATATCATCTACATACATTTGCACAATCAAAATATTCTTCCCTTTGCTCCTCAGAAATAAAGTTTTGTCCACCTTTCCTCCTACAAAGTTGTCGGCTAAGAGGAATTTTGAGAGCCTTTCATACCAAGCTCTAGGACCCTATTTCAGACCATAAAGAGTTTTATCCTGTTTTAACATATAGTCAGAAAATTCTTCACTTTCAAATCCAGGAGGTTGTTTGACAAACACTTCCTCATTCAGGTACCCATTCAAAAAGGCACTCTTTACATCCATCTGGTACCATGTGGACAGCAACGGCAAACAACACTCTTATAGCCTCCATTCTAGCTACAGGTGCAAATGTCTCATCATAGTCAAAGCCCTTCTCTTGATTATATCCCTGAACCACCAGTCTGGCCTTGTTCCTTGTGATATTTTCGTGTTCATCCAACTTGTTTCTGAACACCCATCTGGTACCTATGACAGTTTTGTTCATGGGTTTCTGTACTAGGTGTCAGACCTTACTTCTCTCAAACTGATTTAGCTCCTCTTGCATGGTTATGATCCAGTTTGGATCCTTTAGAACTTCTTTGATGGTTTGAGGTTCAACCTGTGTGAAGAATGCTGTGAGTGCACATAGATTTCTTAGAGAAGACCTGGTTTGCACCCCTGCATTTGGATCAGAGATGATATTCTTAAGAGAGTGTGAGCTTTGATGCTTCCATGGTCTGATCTGTATACCCAGAGAAGATTCACCTGAGGAGTGACCCAAATGAGCAGGTTCAGTAGGTGTGGCTTCATTTTTCTGGTCAGCAGTTAGAGTAGTTCTTTCTTCTTGTTGTTCCTCATGATCACTGTCGATTTCCTTGTGGTTTTCAAATCCATCTTCATCAGATTCCTTTGTATCTCCATCACTAGTGAATCCTATGTCATAATCTTCATCCTGCAGACCTTTCTCATCCAAACTCTTAGATTCATCGAAAATAACATGAATGTTTTCTTCCACACACATAGTTCTTTTATTAAAAACCTTCTAGGCCTTACTATGTGGAGAGTAACGCAAGAAAATTCCCTTATCACTTCTGTCATCAAACTTACCTAGAGCTTTTTTCCCACTATTATGCACATAACATTTGCACCCAAAGGCTCTCAGGTGAGTGATGTTGGGTTTTCTTCCTCGAAGTAACATATAGGGAGTTTTCTCAAGAATGGGTCTGACCATGCATCTATTTAGCAGATAACAAGCAGTATTGATTGTCTTAGCCCAGAAATTCTTAGACAGTCCACTGGCGATCAACATGGTCCTCCCCATATCTTCTAAGGATCTATTCTTTCTTTCTACAATCCCATTTTTTCTTAGAGTTCTAGGTGCAGAGAAATTATGGTCAATGCCATGTGAGCCACAGAACTCAAGGAATTTGAATGTTCAAAATCAGTTCCATGGTCAGTTCTTATACTTAAAACATTACATCCTAGCTTTTGTTGAATCATTCTGACAAATATACATAAATCATCAAAGGATTCATCTTTGGATCCCAAAAACAAAGTCCAAGTATAACTGGAGAAGTCATCAACAATCACAAACACATACCTCTTACCTCTTCTGCTCCTTATTCTCATTGGTCCACATAGATCCATATGAAGGAGTTCCAGAGGTTTAGAAGTACTTACAAACTTCTTAGATTTAAAGGATGACCTAACATGTTTCCCTTTAACACAAGCATCACATACCTTGTCAGAGGTGAACTCAACTTTAGGTAGCCCAAGGACCAAGTCTTTCGCTGCCAACTTGTTGAGTTGAGAGAGACTGCATGTCCAGTCTTCTATGCCATAGCAGTGGGTCATCTTCCACTACATTCAAGCATGTGTGCTCACTCAAGGGAAGTGACATAATCGATATCTTGTAGACATTGTTATGTCTCTTACCCTTTAGCACAATTTCATCAGTATCAAGCTTAGAGACAGTGCAGAATTTGGAATTGAATTTTACCTCATTTCCTTTGTCGCACATTTGAGAAATGCTAAAAAGATTGTGTTTAAGACCTACCACATAATACACATCTTCTATAGCATGAGAGAGTGACTTGTCAACCTTGCCAATACCTGTTATCTAACCCTTTTTTCCATTTCCAAATGACACACTCCCTCCTTGGAAGGCTGTCAGTGAGAGAAAAATTTTCTTTTCTCCAGTCATATGTATTGAGCATCCACTGTCTCGATACCAGTCCTGACTGTTATCTCTCACCTTAGCCTGCACTAAAATTCACAAGTTAGTTTTGGGAACCCAGACTAGCTTGGGTTCCTCTTTGTTGGAAAAGGATGAATCATATCCCTTCTTGCTCAAAAGGGGAGAGGATTAGAAGCTATTTTCTTGTTAACCTTAATCCACTTAGTATGGACAGGAGGATTAACTTTTTGCTCCTCTTCCTTCTTCACATTTTTAGCAATACCAAAGGTGTTTCTAAACTGAGGATGAATTAAGGCAGGACAATTGTCTCAAAAGTGTCCTACTCTTCCACAAGGAGTGTACATGTTATTATCATAAATTCCTATATACTTTGAGTCAAATTTAGAGACAGGTTTTCTGTAGCCAATTCTAGATTTGTTAGAGCTACAATTTTTCATTCAGCCAATTCAAGGCATAAGAAGATCTATGCCATTTGCTTAGTCTAGAGAGTTCATAATTAGCCTTTTCTAGGTTTTCATGCACGACTTTATTTCTATATTCAGCATCACAAAGATTATTATTAGCAATTTTTAATTCCTTTTCAAGCTTATCCTGGAGACCACTCATTTTTCCTTTGCCATATGTATCGGGAGACTTCTCATTCTCAGAGGTAAGTTCAAGAACCTGGTTCTTAAGGTCTTTGACCTGTTTCTCTAAACTAGCTTTGTTAGATTCAAGCTTTTTGATATCAAGTTTGACACAAGAAAGGTTGTTGATTACCTGATCATTTTCATTACTCATTTTATCCATTTCATTCATTAAGGTCACAATTATGGCTTATTAGTTGTTTTTTGGACATAACATGAATATTTTCTTTCAAGTCAGATATACTTACCTGGTTTGCCTCATCTTCAGTTTCTGAATCACTCATGGCCATCATTCCTATCACTTCTTCCTCTATTTTTGATTCTTCAATCACCATTAGAGCCACTTCAAAGTTTTTATTTCCAAAGTCAGTTTCCAAGGTCCTTCATATATCATGAGCAGAGATGCAAGAGGACACTCTGAGGAGGGTGTTTCTAGACAGATTTCTATATAGCAAGTCCTTTGCTTTAGCATTTTTCTGAACTAGCTGATGATCTTCCTCATAGTATTCCTCTTCTCTTTTGTTGCACTTGTTACCGTCACCATCCAATTTGGGAGAATTAGTCCATGACTGACAATTACCTATAGGTCAAAGTCAGTAGCCTGAAGAAATATTTCCATACATAGTTTCCATTCATCATAATGGTGTTCATCAAACAAAGGAGGTCTTCTAACGTGCATTCCAAGCTGTACGGGGGGTTCTGTCTTCACAAATTGGTGTTCTTCATAGCATATAGACTTATAGCTTCATCCTCCTTTTCTTCCTCTTGATCACTCCCACTATCCTCATATGCTGCCAAGAATGCTTGCTTCATTACTTCATTAAATCTTTTGCCTAGGATTTTTTCTTTGTTGGAACCCTTTTCTCTCATTTTCTCCCATTTATCCTTTTCATACCGTTCTTTCCTCCGCTTGATTTCCCATATAGGGCAGTCCTTTACCATGTGATCTAGCTTGCCACACTTGTAGCACCCATTATAGTTAGCTTTGCTGATCTGCTTGTGCTTACTACTAGTCTCTCTCTTGGATGCACTTTTGGAATTCTTCATGAACCTCTTGAACTTGACAAACATTTCTAGATCAGGATCATCATAGTCAGATTCATCATCCTCAGATGCTTTAAGAAGCAAGGCCTTATCCTTCTTTGGTTCTTCTTTGCGCAGTTATGTCTTTCTCATTTCATAAGTTTTTAAGTTTCCAACCAACTCATCAAGTGAGATTTTATCCAATTCCTTGGCTTCCTGGATTACAGTGACTTTTGATTCCCATGAAGCTGGAAGGATTATTAGAACTTTGCTAACCAACTCTTCTTAGGTAAACACCTTTCCAAGTGATTTCAGTTCATTGGTTATTATGCTGAATCTAGTCATCATATTCTGGATGGGCTCAGACTCCTTCGTGGAGAAAAGCTCATAGTTTCTCATGAGTAGTTCAATCCTTGATCTCTTTACTTGATTTGTTTCTTCATGAGAAGTTTGGAGTGTATCCCATATCTGCTTTGCATTAGAGCACATAGAAATTCTATTGTACTCATCAGGACCAAGTCCACATATAAGGATTTTCTTAGTCTTTGCATTCTTCTCCATCATTTTGAAACCTACTGCCACAAATTCGTAGGGGTCCTTAGGAACTGTTTCACTTTATGCATTTTGTTTAGTAGGAATCAAAAAATCTTTGTTTACTATAGTCCATAGTTCATAGTCTTCAGCTGTCAAGAAATCTTCCATTCTTGCTTTCCACTAACTATAATATTTTTCATTGAACAGGGGTAGTCTGGTAGTTGATTTTCCTTCATTAATTCCAGGTGGAGTACTCATCTTTCTTCCAAGATCTCTTTAGGTGTTAGCCGTGTAAATGAGAGAACCTGCTCTGATACCAATTGTTAGTTTCAGTGCCCGTATGGATTACTAAAGAACTTGGTTCTTTACCGTGTTCCATAAGCGTAAAGTAAATAAGCAATAAAATGAACACATTGATTTTACGTGAAAAATCACCCAGCTCAAAAGTGCAAAAACCACGACCTACCACGTAGGATTTTCAACTCCAACTCCACTAGAACAATGAGCCAAAATGTATCAATTACAAGATTGTAATTCAATACTCTCCAGTACTCCTACTACTCCTATTTGATTCACAAGTTACTCTAACTTAGGGCTGGCTATTGGTCCGGTTCTAACCGGACCGGTTAGGGACCGGAAATCGGCCCGTACCGGTCCGGACCGGTTAGAACCGGACCAAATAAAAGGGAGGGGGGGCTTGGGGTCCAGTGGCGAGACGGTTCCACGCCTTTGGACTGGATCGACCGGTAATTTTTTGGTCCGGAACCGGACCGGACCGGTTCGCAGTGGCAGCCTTCCTTGTTTAAATTATAGCCGTTGCCAACGGCTCTATTGAGGAAATAGCCGTTGGGCAACGGCCAAAAACGGCTATTTTCACCCCATAACCACCCCATAACCCCCCTAACTATTTTTTCTTATAAATACCCCATTATTTCATCATATTATTCACAAAAATCAAACTCTCTCTAATTCTCTCAAAATCATCTACAATATTGCTATTTTGTTACTTTGGCTACTTGTGTAAATCTAAATTCCACAATTTTGGTTATTATTTATCAAGTTTTACTTGGAGTTGCTAACTTGCTATCAATTGAAGGTTCAAGTTTCAACTTCATCTCAAATTCTCAATTATACGGCTATATTGGTTGGTTGTTCCTATCTCTACTCTTTAATTATATTTTTGTGATATATTTATTTTATTTGCTATAAATTATAATTATGTCTCAAAGAGGTTCAATTGGAACTAGTAGTGGGGGCGGGCACGTGGTCGTTCGGGAAATAAGGGTAAAGGAATTATTGGTAGTTCTAATCAACACGTAGAGGAAAATCAATATTATCATGATTTTAGCTCCTTTAATCCTCTTGATTCACAAAATGTAGAAGCAAGAATTTAATTATGAAACTGGAATTAATTTAGAAGAACAATGTGAATTTGATGCTAGTCCACCTGAAGTTCAGTCCGACTTGCCTCCTCCCGTACCTCCCACTAGAGCCCCGGTTCAACGTAAGGATAGATCTGAGGTTTGGGAATTTGTACAGAAGAAAAAGGAAAATCAGATGGCCGTTTGTGGTCTTTGTGAACATGTGTGGATGTTTAAAACTGGGGGTAATGAAGGTGGGACGGGTAAAATTAGAACTCACTTATTAAAGAAACATCCCAAGGAA
>MCJB01028613.1:122245-157084 GCA_002018475.1 Nicotiana obtusifolia
TTATTGAAAAAGTTAAAGTAGCTATTGCCTTTATTTTTAGAAATAAAAATCAACAAAGAAAAAGAGAATGGGAAAGAAAATGTATAGAATTAGGAATGCCGATTAGGAGAGTTCCAAAAGAAGTTTCTACTAGGTGGAACACTCTATATGAAGCATTAACGGTTGCTTACGAATATAGAGAACCAATAACTCAAATGTATAATAAATATTTTATGGATATTTACCACCTTAAGGAGGAAGATTGGAACCTTGTTGAACATCTCCTCCAGTTTTTAGAAAAATTTTATCATGCGACTTTAGAATTTTCTGGACAGTATTATCGAACTACTCCTACTATGTTATACTATATAGCTGGCATATCCGAAATATTAAAATTATATAGGCAATACGCTTCATATAAAATGGCTGTAGAGGCCATGATTGAAAAATTTAAAAAATATTTTTTCCCAATTCCTCAACTTTTTTACATTGCTTATGTGTTGCATCCTGCATTTAAATTAAAGTTAACTGAACGACTTGTTCGGGAAATATACACAAATTTAGATATTGCACCTGTTGAAATTGCAACTAACAAGTACCCGAGTGTAGATGTTGCTCGAGGTAAAGTTTCTACCGATTTTCAGGCTGTTTTCGCAAAGTACAGAGCTTGGGCGGAGAGTGCTACACCAACTGCACCTATACTTTCAACCGGTGAAAGTACTTCTCAAGTAAGCAAACGGCATGCTGGGATGAGCAGCTTCGGAGGACTTGATCAGAGGCTGCTTTCATAACAAGATGACTACGGGGAGGAATACAGCGAGTTCCAAGTCTACTTGATCCAGTATCCGAAGAAACTGACAAGTTTTGGAACTCACGATTTATTGGATTACTGGAAGAGTCAAGAATCCCAATTTCCAATACTCTCAAAAATGGCCCGCGATATCTTGACAATTCAAGCGTCATCTGTTGCGTCGGAGAGCGCCTTCAGCCAGGGAAGATTTCAGATTGGAGATCATCGACATTCACTGAGAGAAGAAGCGATGGAGACAGGAGTCCTATTCAAAGACTGGATCAGAGCAGAACGAAGAAACTTTGGAATACCGGAGCTTTCACAGAAAAAAGATAGAGCATACATGGATCAAATATTGAGCGACGGCACAAGCGAAGAAGGGAATCAAACCAACGAGACGGAAGATGAATAAGATCAAGAGGAAGATGACGACGAACCGGAACAACAACAACCTGTTCCAAAGGAAAAGCCAACAACTATACTAAAAAAACTAGCGAGCATGTTTAAAAGAATGTAATTTTATACATCAAATTACATATTAATAAAATTGCTCCAAGTTCGCATCACAACTCTTGTGTTCTTATATTTTATAATTTTACTAACTTTGAATATATTTCAAGGTTTGAAATTTGAATCCAATTATAAATGTCGAAACTAATTCAAACTTTGTAAAGATGTCTTCTTTTAGTCTTAATTTTTGTTTTGAGTCTTAATGTTATTTTGAATCATCTTTCATTTTTTAAGAACTTGGCTCAAAGTTTAACATCGATTTCAAATAAACATTAAAACATTTTTTCAAAACAATTGGTTTTTCAAATAAACAATTTGCTTAATCAAATTCACGCCGGCAAAATTCCAAAAAGCACTGGACATCGATGTTCATCAGTAGGACATCGATGTCTAGCTTAAACCTTGGCCAGACATCGATGTCCCACTTATGAACATCGATGTCCAGACCTTTCTGGAATTTTGCCAAAGCAATAAAATTAAAAAAAAAAAAAGAATAATTTTAACCGGGTGACCGGCCATCGGTACCGGTCACGGTCCGGTCGGAGACTTTTTAGCCGGAAGTACCGGACCGGAAATATCCGGTTAGGTCCGGTCCTGGCCCAGTAAATGTACCGGACCGGAAAAAAATTTCGGTCGACCGGACCGGACCCCTAGCCAGCCCTACTCTAACTTGTAAAGCAAAATATTCACTCCAATTCACTAACTGTTTCTGACGTTTGATTACAACTCAATTTTCTAAAACACATTCACTAGACTGACTCGGAAGAATACAAAGCAAGTACTCAACACAAGTAAAAATAACTTTTGACACTTTAGTTGATGTGTAAAAGGATAATTCAGAAGTCCAAGTCAATCCTATTTAAACACGACTTGAGATCTTCTAGGAGTCCTATTCATAGTCAGTTTTCTCTTGGACAGGACTCCTACTGTTCCAAGGATTCCACAAGATTTGGACTTTTGTCTCTAATTGAATTATCCGTATCTTCTTGAGTAACGACCCTTATCACTTATAGCAACCATCTTCCACCAAACTCGGACCTGGGTAACTTTGAGATAAAGTTACTGTCTTTAACCTGAGGAGTTGGTTCTTCGCAACAGTTAAGCAGCTACATTGAGGACCTGGTTCTTTAAGCAGTTAGTCACATTTTGTTAATCATCAAAACTTCAATACTCAATAAATTTTTCGCAATTTTTGTGGATGTTACACTTAAATTTATGCTCTGTATCGAAAGTTATGAGTTCAATTGAATTCGTAACATTCATGCTACAATCGCCCTGTCTGCACCAACCCACGATATGGTCAATTGTCTTAGTAACCGGGTTCGTAATTAAATATTTATATATATTTAATAATTTTTTAATATAAATACGAAATCTAAATAAAATTGGGTTCGTGCTAACTACATAATACTCTAGCTCTATCCCTAACAAGAATTGAACTTACTTTTCAGCACATATATACAAAATTCGATCCAGAACATTGAGTTATAATATGCACATGTAACTTTATATATACTATTTTTTACGCTAATATAGTGACTTATAGATAAAGTTGGACCTCCAAACACTAAGTTGTACTGAATCTACAATCTAATTATTGTTAGATCCATCATAGAATATGAACCCCTTATTTCACTGGGTGGTTCTCATGACTCATTTGGCCTAACGCTTTTTCTTTTTTTTTTATCTAAAATCATTTTTTAAGGAATAAAGAGAAACCCCATTTGGCTTATTAACATCTTCCTGCCCTTGTTAAAGGAAATTGCACCATTAGGCTGGGTGGCGCGGTAGAGCTTGTCCTTAAGTATGTAATGCTAGCAATATTGTAAATTCTTATATATATATATAGTATACAACAACAATTACACGTCTTAGTTGGGGTCAATTTGATTTTATGGCTCTTTACAAGTTTGTTTTTCGTTTTATGACCCTACCTTTTTTTTTACACATAAAAGATTTACTTTTACATGTAAGAGATGAGTTTTTTATACATAAGAGATCTAAAAAGATTATTTTCTTAAATTGTAAAGGGGCACGATATAAAAATAGCACACTCGGTCCAAAGTAAGTTAAAATCGGATATATAAATATTATTGATCATGCTTCTTGATTAAATTTATGTTTTTTGAGCAAGATTGGGGTCGATTACAATTTAAATTCTTATATCTAGGTGTGATAACAAAAAAAGTGGATGTCTTATCTGCTAAGAAATTGTTAAGAAACATGAAGGTTATATTATAGAAAATGGGATGATCCAAAACTCAAGTGGAGTATTATACAGAGATCTTGACAACTTTTCTGATATATCAAATTTTCTATTCGGACAAGTATAAGGACTTGTGCAACTGGAAATCAGCTATGTGTAGCAGTAGATCAATTCTTCATTACTAGCAACAATATTTGAGATGTTGGTTTCTTTTTCTTTCTCATATTTTATGTAGTATCATATATTCATAAAGTTGCACTGAAGTTGGTTATGATTTACCCCATGCCTAATTCAAATCTTTTACTTATCCAATGAAATAGTAAAGAAACTACTTGGTTGACGAGGGGAATAGTTATGGTGAGGTGTTCCACATATATAATAATGGTGTAACAGCTTTCGGCACCTAAAACAAGAAAACGATGGAAAAGATTAAAAAGAATTTAACAATGCATATTATTCAGACAGAGTAATTTAGATGACATGATAGTATAAAAAATCTTTTAAGTTGTTACTTAAATTTAAAATAAATCAAGTAGTATTTGGTCAAATAAAAAGTAAAACTTAATGAAAGAAGAATTATTAAAATTAACATTTCAAGATCAGGAAGCTAACAAAGTAACTTTTAGAATAATCCCACTTGTAAAACTAAAAGCATCAACTGAGATTGATAGCGATTAGGAGACAAAAGCAAAGGCAATTTGATGAAAAAAGAATTAAATGGTGGACTTGACACAACGTGAAATCAACTTCAATGTCTTTGACAAAAAAAAATCTTTTCAAAAACAGGCGACTTTTGGTCCAATATCAATCATTATTAACTAACTCGGCATCAATAGTTATCTCTTCAGATATACGTTTAATTTAATCTATGTTTAATTTATTATTGCATAAACAGAGAAAATTAAAGGAAGAGTCGCACATTGCAGATAGGTTCCGACATGTTGATTGGTTGTCTCCGCTATATTTTAAAATTTCTTTGCCTAATACCTATACGATCTTTAGTTTATTTCAAATTATACTGAAGTAGTTTTTCTTTCATTTTTTTTTTTATTTAGTATGATGATGATATTGTATTGAGCTTTAAAAAAAAAGTGATGATTCATATAATTGACTCTAATTTGTATGAGACTAAGACGTTTTTCCTCCGTTTCAATTTAGATGAGACACTTTTACTCGGCACGGAATTTAAGGGAAAAAAGACTTTTGAAATTTGTGGTCTTAAAAACTTGTGAGTTTAATATTTAAAGGTTCTTAATTAGCATTGAACTCATTGTGTTTTGAAATTATTGGTTCAGACCTATCACTTGCAATTTTAGTGAATATTTACACATAAATTTATGCTCCGCGTCAAAAGTACTGGTTCAAATGTACCCGACGGCCAATGCTACTACTCTACTTCGTCCCCTGGGATGATACTACATTATATATATATGTGTGTGTGTGTGTGTGTATTAAGTCTAATCTCACAACAAAAACAAGATACTTTGATTCTCTCATTCCGAATCTTACTATGATTCTCTTTGGGACAGAGAATACTAATCTTCCGTCTTATAACAACAGAAAAAAGAGAGGAAAATAAGGGAATTATGTTGATTTAAGGGCTTTACGATGAGCTAGTCCTAACCCCAAAATTAGTATAACAAGGTCTCACTGTCCCTAGCGCTAGTTTGTAAAATAGACCATTATGTTACTATTGTGTTTTTGTCATTTCTTGATTATGTTTTGCTGTGATAATTGTGGGGCAGGAACTGATTCTTTCTGACTATTTGATTGGTTTAAAAATGGGCAGCATTTGCTTATTCTGTTGATTTATGCTCTTTTGGTAAGTCATTCCAGACTGCAGCCAAAGCTGAGATTATGTCCTTCTCCTAGCTATGGACTAATTAATAGGAAAAGTCTGAAAACAATGATTCTTGGAAAAGGATAGCTTTAGAATCTTGTACAGCCGTACAGGAATGGTTTTTGCAATTGGAAGTAGGCACTGCCACGCCATGACTAGTGACGAAGAATGGTCCCTCTGTTAGGGATGCCGCCGTTGTCACGGAGCATGAGAAGGACGGGCCAAAAATGCCCCGAAAAGCTTTGATTTACTGGAGGCATTTGACAGTAGTAGCGAATGTAACCGTAGTGCTATTGGTTCAATCTAACGTAATGTTTTTGAACCATAAATTTTAAAAGTATATTAAATTTAGTGTATTTTCAAGTTGAATCCGTCAAATTTAAATTACTTCTGAAGGCTATTGCAGTATAACCTATGAGCGATCTTCTTAATATAATTACAATGATTATTGTTGCTATCTTCGAGTTAAACTGAAGTATATCTCCATTCTGTCTCAAGATTTGCTTTTATATTCCATATTTTTTATCTCTCCTAAATCATTTACTATTATATTTTACGTGGTAATCTATCTTTCATGGAAACTTTTCCTTCTTCCTTCATCTTCTTCTCGCTTTCTTTCTTTTGTCATTTTCCTCCCGCTCTAAAGAGTAAAGGCAAGGCATTCAAATTATTGTGAATACCTCATCGCCAACTTTTTGTCAACCCATTATTTTGCATGGGCACCAACTCTTCTCCATATGTTAATATACACGAATCATTGAAATGTCAGTTGATAAAAAAAAGCCTGAAGAAGAGTTCTCGTAAAGAAAACAAAGCAATAGTTTGAAAAAATTATTTTCCAACCAAATACTTATAGTGTATAATCATCTTATCTAAAAGATTAAGCGGTTAACAAAATTACTTTTGTTTCTTAATTAATTACATCATTAACGTGCCCTTCACATACAGGCTTTGATCCTTTTCATAGGTCAAACACATAATTTACTTTTTGGGTGGATAATGGGTGGGGTGAAACTCAACCCTAGGATTTCTGCGTGCTCCAATAGCATGATGAATTGTGTGACTATCTCATCTAAAAATATATTGTCTTTACAATTTAAGCTTTTAAATGAGATGATTAAACATTTCAATATGGTATCAAAATCAGATCCAATATCTTTACTCTTGATTTATCCAATATTGGGTCGCAGACAACAACGTTGTCCACACTTCAATTAATTAGGACCGGACGTTCGAGGATGTTATTTTGTCCCTACGTTGGTCGACGGAATGAGCTGTTGTCAATCCTTGAGTTAACTTTCGGGATTGAGTTAGGCCAAACTTTTTTTTTACTAAACTAAAAAAGAAAATTTTTCCAATTATTTAATACGAAATAATTTCGATAAATAATTTTTCAGAGTTTTAAAGCAAACGCGTTATGACTCTTTTAAGTCGGATACTGACAAGTTCTTTAGCTTTTATATTTGGCCTTGAGAAAACTCCATGATTGATTTATTGACCACATCTAATTTTTCAAAATTTCCTTTTTCCTTCGATAGAGAGAGGTGGCTCTTCCTCTACGAGAAAGTCACTAAAACGTGGATCCTAATTAACTAGTTATTAGAGCTAACACCCAGTTATCCAACCTTTTGGAAAGACAACTAACGAAAGCACATATCAAAATTGTTTTTTCCTTCCGTGTTCCAAAAAGTTACGATAAGGATCCTATCCCATTCAGAACCAAAGTTGCTCTGAAATTTATAATCAGATTGAGATCATTATGTACTTAATTAGACTAGCTAGTGATTATGTGTACGTACTTGGCACTTTTAAGATTATGTGTAACATTTTATAACGAATATATAATACTATTGGTTTCTAAATCTTGTCATCCCTAATGTCGCTAAGGTTATATACTAATAATATTCTGGACGTTACTTTAGGAAGGACTCCAAGAAAGATAGGGGAAATATATATATATATATATATATATATATATATATATATATATATATATATATATATAAAATATAAAAACGTATTAGTAGTATTCATCTACTTTGTTATCATCTATTTGTTTTAATGAATTAAAGATTCATGGTAAAACCGTAGCTCAATGCACTATACTCTCTTCATGTACAGGATCCAATGGACCTATGAAATACAAAAAATATGGAGAAAACACTAATAGCAGTCCTAGTTAAAAGCTTGCACGTGTTGCATAATAGTAGAAGTAATGCATACACAGTATACATCATCATACGGAAAACAACTGCTGGTATATCCTAGACCTAATTGTAAATTACCTTATTTCTTTAATTTTCAGGGTCTTTAGTGATTCAAAAAGGAGCTAGTGTAAAGTTTCTGCATCAGATTAGCAATAACATATTAAAAGAAAAAGGAATATATGACAAGAAATATAAGTGTTAAAAAGACCTGAGGTGGGAGAGGAAAAGAAAAGAAGGAATGCCAAGTTGTCATGTCTTATTAAAATACGCAATGCCTACCATTATTGAGTAATGCATGACTTTTTTTCCTTTTCTCTTTTGGATTTTTTGATCAGTTCCTGTTTTTTTTTAATGGCTAACATTATTGGTCTGAAAGATCACCACTGAAAGAGTTGGCCACTCAGTGCTACCTATTAAAGTTAAACTATAACTCACTGTTAACTAAAATATCTTAAAACAAAAGGATCAGAGGATGTTGAATATATATTAACTACCAAACGAAAGCATATTCCGTTTTATAACTTTTTTTTGATAATTAATTAGACTTTACTATCAAAATTGGAGGTATGTACAGTACACAAACACTGAATGTTGCCCAAGAAACTATCAGGCCCATCACTTCTTCTTGACTTCGATGATTTGCCTGCAGGAGGATCATCGAAGGTTGGAGAGAATAACAAAACGATCATTACAATAACAAACTAACTAGGCTGGGTAATAATTACATAATTCAATAAGGTATCAAAGTTGGTACTAGGTTTAAGTCTTATGATCACCAATTATATATATATATATATATATATATATATATGCACGTCTACATGTAAAACGGTGTATTAAAAATATAATAAAATAGATAAAAATACATCTATCTCTAAAAGCATAAGTTTTAAATGAAATAGTTACGTAATTCAATAAAATATACAACATGTACTAGTGCAAGCTGAATTCATAATAGTTAAAATGGACTGTCGAGCTTTGTGAAAATAGGTAAAAGAATTATTGAAGCCATATAATTGAGGAAACTTTCCGATTAGAACAATTTTGAGTTTGTTTTCACGCTCCATCAACTTGAAAAAAAGATTATCGTTTCTTCTTTTAGAATCTCTGCAACAAAACAAGGTAGTTTCTTTAGTTTATTTTCATGATCTTTAGTAGTTTCGCCTTTTATTAAATTAGTAGTATATTATAAGGTGGCCCCACTTTCATTATACCCTGCCCCACATTCATGTGAATAGGGTTTTATAATTTATCATTAAAAGAATAGTCAATTGGCTTGGATGTTAAACATAAACATGAAAAGCGCCGAATCATTTTCGAGAAAGTTTAAAATATACTCCAGATGTTAGGGCAAAAAAGCTTTACTTTTTTTGTGACAACTAATCTAAGTTAAGGTACTTGAAAGATCAATAAAATACACTCGTAAATATCCATCATCTAACCCTCATAATTTTAAAGTATGAGTTCTATTCCATTACAATAGCTCGAGACCCAGAATATATAGATCAGCAAAGAAATTTTTATATAAATAATCGATTGAATTTACTATTTATTTCTCCTGATTGATGTATACAAATTATATACTATACGCGATCATACACATATGGTACACATACTTAACTAATAACTAGACCACAAATATCAACATGGTTCTTTTCATTTTCACTTCAGCCCATGTAGAATACTCCATGTTAGCAAAGTCCTAATTCATGTTGCTATTAATTAATTAAGACCGAAAAATCCAGTCACCTCTGCCGCTAGCCATGGTAGAAAATATAGACTTCAATTCAGTCGCTAAAAATTATATATATATATATTAGTATTTATAAATGTGTGTTACATGTTAATAATGACACATGAAAATTTAAACATTACTTATATTAAGGAACAATAAAATTTAATTAATAGGAAAATTTTTTATGTATAATAATACAACAATTATCTAAATGCCGAAAAATATTATTACATTAGCATAATACATGAATTTAAAATAAAAGGACATCATCAAAACTTACACAAATGATGAATTTGGTCATGTTAGTTAGATAATTATGTTTTATAGTTTTAAAGTATTTAATGTGATGGTATCTTAAAGAACACTTCTTTGTGGACAATATTTTTTTTGTGAATGTTTCCTCCTAATGCTTTGGTTGCTTTACCTTAACCGGAACTCTTGTTATCAATCTTGATATCCCTCTTGAAAGTGCAACAATTGTTCGTGCAAGAAAATATATTGCATTAAATATAGTCCAATATTTAGGATATTTATCTTTGTGCTTTATTTATTATATTTGCAAAACGTAAATATATTAAAAATTATTTTCGCACAAATATAAAAGAATATTCCTTAGTTTTGGAAGCCGAAAGTTGAATTTAGCGCTAAGAATATACTTAGAAGCACATTGACCAGTATCATAATTTTTGCATGTGTGACGTTATTGTCAAAACTTCTATATACCATCTGTGTGCTATTACATAAGCTATTCGGCGTATTTAAGTTTTTCAGTAGCATGACGAGCATATTTTTCTTAAAAATCAACCTATATACAATGGAAGATCAACTTAGTCTATTATATATACGGTGACACTAACATACGTAAAAAAGATTAAACTTGACAACAAACATGTATGGTAGAAGGCCGTTTGGGATTAAAGTATATAAATATTCTTCTTGGTCGTAACTATTGGTATCATTTTCTGTTGAGCCAAAAATAAAAAAATATTTATTTTTACTATAAAAGTTTGCAATCAACCTTTTATTTAGTTGATCAACATATTCATTTCTGGTAGATAAGATATCTTTTTAATTCTATCATGCGATTTGCACAAAGTACATTTTAATGATACAAATATTTCTTTTATTAAATGTGATATTATTATCATTGGGATTGATAACCAAGTGTTCAGGAAGAATCAAATCATCTTTTATTGGTTACTCTTATTCGTTTCCGGTACGAAGCAAGAAGACACTGAATACTGGATCTGTTCTACTTTATATTTCTTGTCAATTGAATCTTTTTTATTTGAGCCCAAAAGTATAACTTGGCAAACTAGCTTTACATTCTCTGCTTATGTCGATTTTGAAAGTACTGGTAATACTTAACATAAATTACCGGCCAAACCATTAATATTTCACCAAACGGTTCATTAATATCCAATATATCTCTAGAACCCCGTTTGACACTTAGAGCCTGTTTGGCCAAGCTTCTCGGAGGCCAAAAGTATTTTTTTGTCAAAAAAGTACTTTTTGAAAAATTTAATGTGTTTGGCCAAAATAAAAAAGTACTTTTGACCAACAGCAGAAGCAATTTTTCTGCTTTTGGGAAGAAGCAGAAGCAGAAGCATAAAATTAATTTATTCAAGACAAAACTATCCTCACCATAAATTTATATTTTTTAAATTATCCTTTATATTTTCTTTCCATATATATATATATATATATATATATATATATATATATATGTAATGTTGCCCCTACTTTAATGCGTTATGTGTATGTATATGGAAAGAAAATGTAAAGGATAATTTAAAAAATATAAATTTATGGTGATAATAGTTTTGTCTTGAATAAATTAATTTTCTGCTTCTACTTCTGCTTCTTGGAAGAAGCTAGAATTTTCTGCTTCTTCCCAAAAGCAGAAAAACTGCTTCTGCTACTGGTCAAAAGTATTTTTTATTTTGATCAAACACATTAAATTTTTTTAAAAGTACTTTTTTTAGCCTCCGAGAAGCTTGACCAAACAGGCTCTTAATCTTACATCTCTATCATTTTTCTTTACCCAAATGTATATATCTTTCTCCATCTTACCAATCCAAGAGCCTGACTTCAAAGTCAACTATGATTTAAAGTCCATGTATTATATTATATCTCTTCCCCACACCTTCCCATATACCCCATACCCCTAAGAAGTAGGCGTGGGGTGCGGCAAGAGTTACATTGAAATCTACATTTTATGCATCACTATTGATATTTATATACAGAGTTAAAGCTGACAGTGTACAACATGTAATTCTTTAGAGCAGAAGAGTACAGAGTAACAACCTGCTATAACTAGTTAACCGTTCATAAATTATTTGCACCAACAATGTAAATAACTTAAATCCGTGTATATGAGTTTATGTTCTATACCATAATAATATATGTGACTGTTCTAACTATCTGATTAAGTTGACCTACAACAGTTAACTTTTTTTATGAATCTTGATATGATAACCTAAAAGATAGAGTAAGAACCTATTATAAAAAATAAAAAAACAGTCCGGTGCACAAAATATTCTATATTCAGGCAGAATTCAGGGAAGGATTGCACCCAAGAGGTGTGATCCATACAATCTACCCTAATACAAGCATTAATGGTTGTTGAACCTCTTACCTGTAGGTCACACGGAGACAACTTACACGTTGCTCCAAGAGTAAGAACATGTTATAATCAGCTCAAATTTCAATTGCAATGATAGTGTAAAAAATTTTACACTCCACTGTCAGTTTATATAACTTAAACTATATATATGTACATGCCTCGTTCTAAGATCCCATGTTGTATCAGTCTATCAAAGAACTAAAAAAACATGGCCTATGGTGTCGAAGGTAGTGGTTCTGGTCAAGCCAATATGAGAAACCTAACACTACAAGTCTTCACTGGTAGATGGTTCATGGTATTTGCCACTGTTCTAATCTTATCAGCCTCTGGTGCCACTTACATTTTTGGTATTTACTCTAGTGATATCAAAACTTCCCTCGGATATGATCAAACCACCCTTAATTTACTCAGTTTTTTCAAAGATTTAGGGTCCAATGTTGGTGTCCTTTCTGGTCTAATCAATGAAGTAACACCCCCTTGGGTTGTTCTCTCAGTTGGTGCAGTCCTTAACTTTTTTGGGTATTTCATGATTTGGCTAGCTGTGACCAAAAAAATTCCAACACCTAAAGTTTGGCATATGTGTGTGTACATTTGTATTGGTGCAAATTCTCAGTCTTTTGCCAATACTGGAGCTTTAGTCACTTGTGTCAAGAATTTCCCAGAAAGCCGTGGCGCGGTTCTTGGACTTCTTAAGGGTTATGTTGGCTTAAGTGGTGCAATGTTGACACAAATTTACCATGCAATTTATGGTAATGAATCTAAGTCTCTTATTCTGCTTATTGGTTGGCTTCCTGCTGTTGTTTCCTTCGTTTTTCTACGTATAATTCGTATTATGAAAGTTGTTCGGATTGCACATGAGATGAAAGTTTTCTATAGGTTTCTGTATATATCTCTTGGCCTTGCTGGATTTCTCATGTTGATTATCATACTTCAAAAAAGGCTTGAATTTAAACAAAGTGAGTATGGTTTGAGCACAGCTATTGTTCTGTTTTTCCTCTGTTTACCGCTTGGTATTGTTATAAAAGAAGAAGTTGATTCTTGGAAAGCCAAGAAACAGGCATTGGAAAGTATTGCACAAGTCAAATTGGTAACTGAGGAGCCAAATTGTGAATCTGCTCAACCCCAAATTCTGCCACAAACACCCTCTTCTGCCACTGCAAATAGAGCATCCACTTTAAAAAATCAAGAAACAGTTTCGTGTTGGAAAACAGTTTTTCGTGCACCGAATAGAGGGGAGGACTACACTATACTACAAACCCTTTTTAGTATTGACATGTTAATACTATTTTTCGCGACGATTTGTGGTGTTGGAGGGACATTAACAGCAATAGACAACTTGGGACAAATTGGAACATCACTTGGCTATCCAAAAACAAGCATTAGTACATTTGTGTCCCTTGTAAGTATATGGAATTATTTAGGAAGAGTTGTGTCTGGTTTCCTCTCAGAACATTTCTTGTCAAAATACAAATTTCCTAGACCCCTTATGCTAACAATAACACTTATAATCTCCTGTCTTGGCCATATTCTCATTGCTTTCAACGTCCCAGGGGGCCTTTATATTGCATCTATAGTCATAGGATTTTGCTTTGGAGCACAATGGCCATTGTTATATGCCATAATTTCAGAGCTTTTTGGGTTGAAACATTACTCAACTTTGTATAATTTTGGATCAGTGGCAAGTCCAATTGGTGCATATTTGCTAAATGTAAGGGTGGCTGGACATTTGTATGATAAAGAAGCAGATAAACAGATGAAGGCATTGGGAAGAAATAGGAAAATTGGTGAAGATTTGGAATGTATTGGTGCTGAATGTTTCAAGTTGGCATTTATTATTATTACAGGAGTTACAATTCTTGGAGCTCTTGTGTCAATAATTTTGGTGTTGAGAACTAGGAATTTTTACAAGAATGATATTTACAAGAAATTTAGGGAGGAAGCTAAAGTGGCTGAGAAAGAAATGGCTATGGCAGAAAACTATGGTGCTCTTCTTCAAAATAAAAATTCTCCAAAAGGATAGATTAGAATTTTGAAGAAGAAAATTGAAATATGTAAAAGACAGAATAGACATTTGTTGGTTTGGAAGAACTTCTGAAGTTTTCTCTTTTACTTGTCAGTAATTTTTTTTCTTTCTTCTTTGTCTACTAGATGGAGTATATTTAATTATTTATGTTACCTCTTTTTTCATGATATTATGTTTCTATTAAACTCAGAGATAGTGAGGTGGATCATCTCATATAAGGTCAAAATTCGTGTTCTACTTGTGGCCACACTCGCTAATAACCATCTTTCGGCTAACCTAGCCTCCTCTGTCCCTCCGAACCAACAAGGGGTAGTACAAGAATATTCATTTGTTGTTCATTGACTATGCCTTTCGGCTTAATCTTAGGCCCCGACTCACCCTCCGAGGATGAACCTTGCGGAGGAACTCTTCTCGGGGCATTGGATTCTCACTAATGTTTGCGTTACTCAAGCTGACAATCTCGCTCACTTTGTCCACCACCGCTCTTTTTGGTACATATGTATGTATAGGGTAAAATATGCTATGACACGTGGCCGTTCAAAAAAAGGACACGTGGAACCCAAGACGGGGAGATGGCCAAAGACTAAAGGCAACTGTTTCGTTTGTCACCGGAAAGACTCATGCTCATAAAGATGTGATAAATGCTCTTCGCCGGTAGCATTTATAGAAAATATTCCATGGCATTAAGAGTAATTGCCCGTTACAGGGAATTCGGTTATGTTCACCTACATCTTCATCAATGTCCCTCCTAATTGACATTAAAGAAGGGCACGATCCTAGGACCTCCTTCATAGCTATAAATAGTGAGCTCAGTTGTCATTGTGCAGGACATGAATTTTCTGGCAAACTAACGCTACATTCTATACAAAGCTCAATACAATCTTATCTTCTTACTGTTTGATTTCCTTGTTATTGTACCCAGAAACCCAGTTCCCGGAACTGTTGCTTCTATTGTTTTGTTTATATCCTAAGGCTAAGTATTGCTTAATTCTTCAATTATTTTATTATTTGAGGATCAAATTAATTCATTTGTCTAGAAACCACGTATACTGTATCATTTTACGGGTAAAAAGTTTGGTGCCCACCGTGGGACCTAGACAGGCGTGTAACTAAATTGATCCTTACCTTTTTTACTAACACGTTTTGATTATTTTGTCTTAGAAAAAATCATAAGAAATGGCAGATAACACTGTTAATAACATGCACAACCCCGAGATTCGAGGGGAACAACCTCATTTCGAGGACTCAATCAGTGACACCCATAATGAGGGGAATGGCGCTACACCGGTGTATGACAGGCAATATCCTCGACATGATCGAGAGACAATTCCTGATGATGCTAATGAGGAACATGTCGTTGACGTGGTAAGGGTCTTGTAAGAGCAACATGTGATCATTTTACGCCACCTCACGCGACAGTATAAGGTTATGATGGAGTTGAAGCAGGCGCTGTCGGGAGCTTCAAATAATGCAAACAAACGAGATCTGATTCCTCCCTGGGTTCCCGCGAATCAAACAATGCAGAGGGTCGACAACAACACTCCTAGGGATGAAATCGGCTCCGACGGGGCTGGGGGAGCGCATCCGGTCTCAACAATGAGAATGACCCGTTCAAAAATGAACTTTTACGATTTATGAGGGAAGTAAATGCCCGCATGGACCAGATTCCGGGAGCGCCACCAGTGCTGAAACGTCTGGACTCGAAAAAGTATACTCAATTGCCATACAAGCCAAGTGCGGCACCAGAGTTAATCCCGAAGCAATTCAAAATTCCTGAAGTGCCAAAGTATGACGAGACTTCAGACCTCCAGGAGCATATTACCACCTACACAACGGCGGTAAAGGGAAATGATTTAGATCCTAACGAAATTGAATCTGTGTTGCCAAAGAAATTTGGAGAAACTCTCACGAGGGGAGTTCTAAAAAATTCGTTACCTGATTCTAGGAGGAGAGAATGTTGCTCCCAGCTGTCCCGGATGAATGGGCGGCTAAAGCATTCACCAAGAGATTGAATCCGAGGAGTTCAGACGCTTTCCTGAAATTGAAGGATAGCCTACTCGAGTTTCAAGCAACAACCTGAGCGGATATCCACAACCGCTACGAATCGAAAATAAGGATTGAAGATGATCAGATTGGTTTTCCATCGTCGACCAAAGGACGAGAAAAGAACATAGAAAAATTAAAGGACGATTATGACGCGGACAGATGGACTTCAAGGGGCCGGTTTCTGCCCTACAAATGGACCGAAGGCTGCAGTAGAGGATTCCGGACAGCGGATAGGTTCGCCGTTGACAGGAGACTGATCGCAGGCGGAACAATCGATCATTGCAGGACAAAGAAGCGTCAGGGTTACGGGATCCTTCTTACCCCAAGTTATCAGAATACAAGCCAACGTCAGTATAGTGGAGTTGATGTCGGCCATGAGAAACATAAAAAAAAAAAAAAAAAACACGGTTCCCGAAACCGATAAGATCTGATCCTAGCCAGAGGGATCCCAACTTGTGGTGTGAATACCACAGGACGAATGGCCACCGGACAGGAGACTGTCAACACCTCTGGGAAGAAGTGGCAACATTATTGAAGAATGGTCACCTCAGAGAATTCTTGAGTGACCGAGCTAAGAACAATTATGGTTGTAACCGGGACAACGCGGAACCCTCGAAAGCAAGAGAAGATCCGCGTGTCAAACGATCAACATGATCTTCGGAGGGAACAAGATTAACGTGGTCACCTTTTCAGCAGCAAAGAAGATGAAAGTATCAATAATGCATAGCAAAAGGCTTCGGGAAGACGATATCACTTTTACGGAGGAGGACGCAGACGGATTGCTGCTACCACACAATGACGCACTGGTAATTTCTTTAAATGTGCTAGATTTTAAGATTAAACGTGTTCTAGTGGATCCAGGAAGTTCGGCTAATATCATACAATGGAGAGTATTGGAACTAGCTAAACTCACTAGAAGCATTATTCCGGCCACAAAGCTCATCGCCGGATTCAACCTCGCAAGTGTGACAACCCCGGAGAAATTTTACTACTCACGAACGCTGAAGGAGTAATAAAAACAACTATTTTCGAATTTGTAGATGGTGATATGTGATACCGCGTCATTCTGGGAAGGCCATGGTTGCACGAGATGAAAGTTGTACCATCAACGTATCATCAATGCTGAAGTTTCCACTGCCCGAAGGAATTAAGCAAATAAGGGGTGATCAACCTGTGGCAAGGGGGATGAATGCAATTTCGGTCTTTAGTAGCAAAGGAAAGGAACACATGGCATAGCAATTACAGGGACCGGCACCTACTCCTGAGCTAGATGAAGTTAGCCCGGGGTAGAGGCGTCAGAATATTATCAGGTGCCGAGATATTTCCAAGTTCCAAAAAAGACCGATGCAACGAAGTCCACAGCGGAAGAGCTGGAGCAAGTGGCATTGTTCGAAGAATTCCTAGAAAGGAAATTCCTCTTGGGGACAGGACTGCACCTAGAACTGAGGTCTGACTTTATTAAATTCCTTAAATCTAACACCGATTGTTTTGCATGGTCGCATGAGGATCTGACAGGCATCCCGATAGAGGTAGCCGTACACAAGTTAAGCTTGGATCCCAACATACTTTCGGTAAGACAAAACCAAAGCCAGGAATAAATTTGTCAAAGAAGAGGTAGCCCGCTTACTTAATATCAATTCGATCCGAGAGTTAAGATATCCAGACTGGCTAGCCAATGTAGTAGTAGTTCCTAAGAAGAACAATAAGTTTCGCATGTGTGTAGATTACAAAGATCTTAACAAGGAATGCCCGAAAGACTTGTTCTCACTGCCAAACATCGATCAAATGATTGATGCCAAGGCCGGGCACGAGTTAATGAGTTCCTCGATGCCTATTCCGGGTACAACCAAATTAAGATGAACTCGGGGGATCAGGAAAAGACTTTGTTTATAACAAATTTCGATATATATTATTACAATGTGATGCCCTTGGGTTGAAAAATGTCGGAGCCACTTATCAACGGCTCGTGAACAAGATGTTTGAAAATCAAATAGGAAAAACTATGGAAGTTTATATAGACGATATGCTTGTGAAGTCTTTAAATGCATATCATCATCCCAAACATCTATAAGAAACTTTCGACATCCTAAGGAAGCATAATATGAAACTTAATCCCGAGAAATGCGCGTTCGGGGTCAGCTCTGGTAAGTTTCTGGGATTTTTAGTATCACAAAGGGGAATTGAGGTAAACCCCGATAAGATCAAGGCCATAGAAGATATCCCGGACCAACTATCAAACGTGAAGGATGTCCAAAGGCTTACAAGGAGATTGGCAGCTCTGAGCAGGTTCATTTTCCGATCATCAAAAAAGTGTCATCGTTTTTTCGCGCTGCTCAAAAAGAAAAATAATTTAGAATGGACCCCGGAGTGCCAGCAGGCTTTGAGGGATTTAAAAAAGTAGTTTTCAAGCCCTCCATTGCTTTCAAAACCAAAAGAAGGCGAAACGTTGCTTGTTTATCTCGTGGTCTAGGAAGTTGCGGTAAGTGTGGTTTTAGACCGAGAGATCGAAGGTACGAAATCTCCCATTTATTATGTTAGTAAAATTTTAACCGGAGCAGAAACTCGCTACCCACATTTGGAGAAACTGGCTTTAGCTCTCGTAGTCACCGCTCGGAAGTTGAGGCTCTACTTCCAATGCCACCCGATAGCCGTGGTGACAACTTTCCCTTTGCAGAACATCCTCCATAAACCCGAGCTGTCGGGTAGATTGGCCAAATGGGCCATCAAAATGAGTGAATTCGACATAGAATATAAACCAAGGACTGCAATTAAGTGGCAAGTCTTGGCTGACTTCGTGGCCGATTTCAATTTGGGGATTGTTGCCTCTGGCAACGAAGGAGGCGGTAATGGTGCCAGAATCGACATTAGGGGTTTGGACCTTATTTATGGACGGAGCTTCCAAAATAAAAGGGTCCGGGATCGATATAGTCTTAATCACACCTTCGGGAGAAATCCTAAGGCAAGCCATCAGGACGGTCTATTTAACTAACAAAGAAGCAGATTATGAAGCTTTGATTGCAGGGCTCGAATTGACCCGGGGACTTGACTCTGAGGTCATCGAAATCAAATGCGACTCACAGTTGGTGGTAAATCAGGTATACTGGATCTTCGAGACCAAAGAGGAGCCCATGCAACAATACGTGGTAAAGCTTCATGCTCTGTTGGCGCGATTCCGAGAGTGGTCAATTACTTATATCTCAAAGGAAGATAACGCAGAAGCAGACGCATTGACAAACCTAAGATCATCAATGAAAATAAAGGGATCGAGTCCAGGATGGTAGTACAACTGATGAACTCAGTCCTGGATACAGGTGGTTACTATGAGGTAAATTCGACGAATTTGATCTGGGACTGGAGGAATGAAAATCATCGATTATCTTGAACACGGGAAGCTACCTGAAGACCCCAAAGTATCTCGGGCGCTGCGCGCCAAAGCAGCGCGATATAGCTTCAAGAGAGGCCAATTGTATAGAAAATCTTTTCAAGGCCCGCTGGCCCGATGCTTAGGGGCATCCAAAGCTAACTATGTCATGAGAGAGGTTCACGAAGGGATATGCGGTAACCACTCAGGTGTAGATTTTTTAGTGCTGAAGTTGGTAAGGGCAGGATATTATTAGCCCCGCATGGAACAAGACTCCAAAGACTTCGTACGAAAATGTGATAAGTGTCAACGCTACGCACCACCGGTGCATCAAACGGCACAACCCTTACATTCAAATATATTCCCATGGCCGTTCATGAAATGGGGGATGGAAATCGTCGGACCACTGCCACCAACTCCCGGAAAGGTAATATTTATTTTAATTTTGACTGCTATTTTTCTAAATGAGTGGAAGCAGGTCCTTATTAGAAGATCGGAGAATGCGAAGTGGTGGATTTCTTGTGGGAAAATATAATTTGCAGGTTCGGAATACCAAAAGAGATAGCATGCGACAACAGGTACAGTTTATCGGTGCAAAAATTACAAAGTTCCTCCAAGATTTAAAAATAAAGAGGATCACATCTTCACCCTATCATCCGAGTGCAAACGGTCAAGCGAAGTCGACGAACAAAATGATTATTCAAAACCTCAAGAAAAGATTGGAAGCGGCTAAGGGTAACTGGCCCGAGGAATTACCTGGAGTTTTATGGGCATATCGAACTACGGCCAAGTCGAGCACAGGGGAAACCCCTTTTTCCCTTATATACGGTGTAGAAGCTTTAATCCCAGTATAAGTAGGGAACCCACCTTAAGATATTTCCAGGAAGAAGAAGAATCGAACAACGAAGCAATGTTAGTCAACTTGGAACTGCTCGATGAATGCAGGAACTTAGCGCATGTAAGAATGGTAGCTCAAAAGCAGAGAATGGAGCAGTATTATAATCGAAGATCAACCTCCGTTATTTCAAAGTAGGAGACTTAGTCCTAAGGAAAGTAACTCAAAACACGCGGGAGCTCAATGGGGGAAGTTAGGTCTAACGTGGGAAGGCCCCTACTGGGTTTTAGCTTTCACCAGGAAAGGTTCATATGAGTTGGAAAACCAAAATGGAGAAAAATTGCCCAGCAATTGGAACGTAGCACACCTCAAAAGATATTATTACTGATGAACACTATCCGATTAGAAAGTATGCACTGCACTCTTTTTCCCTTCGTTCAGTTTTTGTCCCAATTGGGTTTTTATGGTAAGGTTTTTAACGAGGCAGCAACGGAAAGCATACTACAAAGACAACAGCAATAAGATCTTTAATAGCAAGGCACACAAGAAAAGATCCACTTGGGGATGGTTAGATAACTAGATGGTTGTTAGATATTCCTTCGCTCGGGAACATAAATTCCTAAAGGGAAGTAAAGTATGTTACCAAGTTGAGGATTATCTAGCAATGCATTAGTACAATCTTCGAAGATACAAGACTTCCAATATTCTAATTCGCACTCTTCGCATTTGAACACTGGGGGGAGGGAATGATATGAGGATACAACAATAATGACTGCCACATCAATCGGGAAACGGAAAATCGAAATCATCGGGACCGAAGACTGGGCGGCCAGCCCCGTAGAAATAAGTTGTACAAATTAGCCACAAGTAATGGCAATTTCTTTTCAGCATAGTAAATGCTTAAGTACTTTTTGTAAATAGAAGGAATAAAATGAAATCCTTTTGTTTTTATCTTGTTTCTTGTCTGAACGATGAATTAACTTTGTCATTTGAAAGTTAAACAAAGTACCTCAAATGTTAGTGCCTTAATGAACAGAAGACGTCCTCTTCAAGAGCACCCTAAACATAAGAGGGCCCTCTCTTATAAAAACCCTCTCGTTAAAGGGTTGGTTCTGGAAGAATTTATTCTTGGAATCAAAATGCCTTCGGGGAAAGATACACCCTAAGCCATATACGAAGGGACGCAAAAGGTAAACTTGCGCAAATACTTATCAAAGCCCTCACGAGAAAGGGCTGATGCCCAGAGTCAAAAATGCTTTCGGGGAGAATATACCAAGGCTTCACATAATAAAACGCAAAACAGAGAAGCTTGTGCAAAATTCTTAAGCAAAAGGAAGAAAATGCAAAGATTAAAGACTTGAATGAATATTCAAACGAAAGGAAGATTCAGAAAATACTTAAGCAAAAGGTGTTTTTATTTACAAAAATATGTCAAAACGGCACATGTACAAGAATTGGAAAAAGAAAAGAAAAGCTAAACTGTAGTATCTCCAGAACCAGGAGGAAGAGAAGTGTACGCGCCCCCGGGAGAAGTAGACGGATCCACTGATGGCTCAACATTTTCACTAGTTTGGCCTTCAGCATCATCATCCTCCGATTCTTCGTCAGTTCCCGAGAACTCGGAAGCGGAACCAGAAGGACCAGGTTCATCAGACCTCACTAAAAGTCCACTTTTAGCAACTAATTCAAGCTCACGGGCCGTAGCGATTTCAGCATCAAAATCAATGACACCAGCTTTGGCCTCTTCCAAGGTTTTTCTCCTTATGCTGTACATAGCGCAAGTTTTCTCAACAACGAGGGAAGATGCTCAGCGCTTAAGTTCTTCTTTGAGTTCGATTACCTCGGCAAAAAGGATTTTCCGGGCAGACCTAGCAGATTGAGGGTAACATCAAGGTCAGGGGCAGTTGAACTAAAAAGCCTACTATACTCGATAGTTTTCCTGCACTTCTCTTCCAGTTGAGCGTGTTTCGCCCCCATAGCAGCAAGCTCTTCAATTTTGGAGTTCAAGACTGCCTCTAGGTTGATCACTCTTTCGACGGAGGCAACCTCGCGTTTGGTTGCAGCAAGAACGGCATTGTGGACTTCAGCCCATTTGGCCCTGGCTTCGTCGCACCTAACCCTCAGCGGGTCAATTTCTTGGCTAAGGGTTACCACTTCTTGCTCGCTTTACTGCAAACGAGCCCCATATACCACAGCCTCAGCAGCTATGGCTTCCAGTTTCGAAAGGCTAGAGACATGTAGCTCCTGCTCTGCCAAAAGCTGATCCCGTGCGAGGTAATCTCTTCCTTTTCAGGATTCAATTTTTGAAAGCCCTTGGAAGCAAGAAAGTTGGCCTACAAAGTAAGAAGGGTAAAATTCAGGATACGTACATACACCAAAAAATAAAAGAAGTAATGAAGTAAGAAAGGAACGTACCGTTGCGGCGTTGTGCATGGCTTTATTCAACAAACACTCTCCTGAGAGTGTCTAAATCTTTTTCCAATCTTTCTCGAAGCCAAAGGCTTCAGATAATTAGCAAGCTCCACCGGCCGATATAGCAAGTTGCATCCGGTAGACTGAAAGAGTAACATTCCTCCTCCTTTGTGGATCTTCAGAAGGGGCAACATAATTTTACCCCAAATTCCTATGAACTGGGGACTGTGGAAGAGGAACACCTTTTTCATGATCGGGTGCGGCCAGTGGAGATGATGTGGCAATTGCTGGTGGAAGAGTGGATGAAATAGAAGTGATATAGCCGTTGCTGGCGTTGGTGAAGATGGAGATGAAGCTGATGGAATTGAAGAATGAGAAGCAGCTACATCAAATGCAGTGCTTGTTGTTGGATGCTCGCCAACCAAAGACAGCAGGGACCCGGTACTCAGCCCCGCAGTACCGGGCACAGCAATTGGGGCCCAAAAATGGGAGTTGACATTATTTACCAAATCAAACTCTCCCCAAAGTGGCGAGGCATCGTCCTCAGTTGGTTTAACTATCTCAACAGGTCGAGCATCATGTTGAGATGATAAGGATCGTCGTCTTCTATGTAGAGAATCTCTCTCATCATTAGCTTCTTCATCAATCGAGCATCTTGTTGAGATGATGAGGATCGTCGTATTCTATATAGAGAATCTCCCTCATCATTAGCTTCTTTATCATCGTCGATCGTCACGGTGTCTATGACCGGCCCGGAAGGGGGGATAATCACCATTGCTATCGAAGATGACTCGGGGGCATCAGCCCTCGCCCTCTTATTCTTTTCCCCGGCCGCGGAGGAGCGTCTTCTCTTAGGTTGTTTGTCTTCTGGCTGGGGACTCCATAAAGAAAAATTTGCTCCCGAAGCAAGCCCGGAGACACTTGTTCGAGTAAGCTCCTCCTGAAGCAGCCTCGCTGCATCAACAGGATCAGCCAAGACATCCTCCTTGGGGACAGCAACAGAGCCCACGGGTAGACCTTATTTCATAGACAGGTTAGAAGGGATCAATCAAGTGCTTCACATGAAAAAATGTCGGGTGTCGTAACATCCAAAATCTTTTGTACCCACCGATTCAAACCTTCAACCACCGATGGGATCCATCGAGTTGCAGAAACAGGCGAAGGATGGAGGATCAATACAGCTATAGAAAAATATTTAGTAAAAGGAAATACTAAACAAGGAGCTTACGAGTGTGGTTCCAAGCGGCCGGAAACGATGGAGACGTTGCTAGAATGATGTCGTTGGTGTCAGCTACAACGAACCGTTCCATCCACGGTAGTTATCATCATCCATGCTAGACAACAAAGCATGGTGGCCACGCTTGCAGAGGTTTATCATTCCCCCATGGAAGATTTTGGGAGAATAGAGATTCATCATATGAGCTAAGGTTAGCTCATCTCCAATCTCCTGGCACAAACGCCGAAGGCAAGCAACCGTCCTCCACACAGAAGGACTTACTTGTGCCAAACACACTTGGTAGCGGAGGCAAAACTCTGCAATCACGGAGTCAAGCTCTCCGCTCAAAGAGAACGCAACCAAAGTAAAAGGATACGTGTAAAAATATGTAAAAACTTCCTTGGGTAGGGTGACTCGCTCCGATAGATCAGGAGCAATAATATCCAAGTCATGGCAGCGGCAGTCTTCCTTCACAGCAGGAATACTAGAAGGACGTATGGAAGAAGGATACCTACTGACGGCCCATGTACGAGAGTTAGCAGTAGAAAATTTCTCTTCGAAGTCTTTTGTGGTAATAAGACTTCTAGGAATGATGGAGCCCACTGTTGGAGCAGTAGAGCCCTCGACCTTGTTCTTTCTCTTTGAAAAACCAGTTCGCTTTGAGGAAGAGGTTTGAGGAAGAGGTTATTGTATGGAAGAAGGAGAAAGTTTTTTGCTTGAAGAGAATTAGAGAAAAGATTAAGAACAAGATGCAAGTTAGATAAGGGAAGCTTGAAAAATTATGAAGTTTAAGGGAAAAGGTTGATACGTATAAGTAAAAATTTTGACGGCTAAATTCATGGCCATGATTATCTCGATAATCGTCAAAAGTTGTGCTCAATCATGGGATGACGCGTGATCGGGGCATTAAATGCGGAGAGACATACGTCTAATCAACCTTCAGAAGCCTTCAAGGGAAATTATAGTAATTCCCGCCAAAAGAATGTTTCTACCAACTTTCCAGTAACACAAAATTATGTCACCAGCAAGCAGAGGGACTATCTGTATAAGGTAAAATATGCTATGACACGTGGCCGTCCAAAAAAGGGACACGTGGAACCCAAGACGGGGGGATGGCCAAAGACCGAAGGCAGCTGTTCGTTTGCCACCGGAAAGAATAATGCTCATAAAGATATGATAAATATTCTTTGCCTAGTAGCATTTAATAGAGAATATTTCATGGTATTAAGAGCAATTGCCCGTTACAGGGAATTTGGTATTTATGTTCACCGTTACATCTTCATCAATGTCGCTCCTAATTGACATTAAAGAAGGGCACGATCCTAGGACTTCCTTCATAGCTATAAATAGTGAGCTCAGTTGTCATTGTAAATGACACGAATTTTCTGGCAAATTTACGCTACATTCTATACAAAGCTCAATACAATCTTATCTTCTTACTGTTTGATTTCGTTGTTATTGTGCCCGGAAATTCAGTTCCCGGAACTGTTGCTTCTGTTGTCGTCTATATCATAAGGCTACGCATTGCTTAATTCTTCGATTATTTTATTATTTCAGGATCAAATTAATTCATTTGTCTAGAAACCACATATAAATTCAATTGTACCGTTTACGAGTAATGAGGAATCACGTTAAGTTGATGACTTACATATGTAACTCTTTATAACAAAGTAGATGTGATAATCTCGACAGTAGAATAATAACATGTTATAGTCGCTTAATTACATTGCTAGAGTATAAAATATTTACTTATTAGCGATTTAATACCTAAATCCTTTAATTAAACTGTAACTTTTTTCTTTTTTTGGAAAAGTGTGTGCTGCTTGTTTGACTTAACGAGTGGGTTGGTAGCCATGTTAATTGTCTCAAATATTCTATTTGTTTATTGTAAGACGAGAAGTTGCTTCGAATATTGAGGAGATCAAGATCCACTTGTAATAATTTAATTTGTTCCAGCATTGATATATGGAAAAATTGCATACAAGGAGTTGAAAATCTTAATGATATGTTTCCATAGTAAGTGAAGAGGGAATCTAATCATATACTTATAATAAGAAATTACACTCAATAACCTTATAATAGATAGATTTTGATTTTTTATCTCAATTTGTTTTAGGGGTAATCTTTTAAGATTAAAAATTAAAAATGTTACCTACGAGGCAACCGAAGGGTAAAATTAGTTAAACTTAAAAGTTTTCCCTAGAGGTCAAAAAATCAAGAGTGATGCTCAAAGTGTCATACTTGCGCAAATCACCTCATTTATAGAGTTTAGGGTATTATCATTTTTAGTTGAGTCACAAACTATTTGCATTTGATAATCGAGAAAATATAAAAAATTTATATAATTTTTGTATATAACATAAAAAATATGTATATACACAAAAATATATATTTTTTCGTCTATTATTTTAAAAATGACGATACAGTGTCATTTTCCCTTTATAATATTATGGACCTTCCGTTACAGATCTACAATAAGGCATATACTAGTGTCAAACTCACATCGATATATGAAGTAATTCAAGCCAACATGAAATTCAACAGATATGAGATACAAGTCATACTCACGATTACGGTCAAACCTCTCAATAACAGCATCGTTTGTTTCGAAAATTTTTGGTTTTTATAGTGAATGGCTATTATACATCCACAATAGCATTTGGTGTTTGAACATATTTTGATTGTTATGAACAAAAATTATCCAAAAATTAATTTTTTTTCTTTTTTAATATTACATATAAAGGTAAAAAATATTTAAATCCAAAATCTCAAAAGATATGAATATTTCACGAATTAAATGCGAAAGAAATCTAATACATTATTAAAAAAAAATTCATAACTAAACGTACAAACATTTAAACTCTAAGGCACACAATTAAATCTTTCAAGATTGATGGAAGAACTCGATAATTGTAACTTGTTTCGTAGATTCCAGTCTCTTACTAGTGGTATAACGCTTGAATCAGCAAAGATTTGCATCCAAACTTTCAGCAAAAGGTTTTTTCTTGAAGGCAATCTAAAAGCTTAACAATTGAATCTTCTATCTCACTCCAAGTAGCAGTAGGTTGAAGTTCTTCATCAGCACTTTCATTTGCCTCCATAGTGTCTTCTTCTTCCACTCCAATAACTTGGGCAATAATTTTTTTCATCAGTGAAAGTCTCAATGATAGGAAATGTTACATCAAATTGCACATATGTGGCAGCATCCATCGTCTCATTGATGTTATCAGATGGGATTTGTGCTATAAGTGATGATACATTCACAACATCATCGACTAGTTTGATATTTTCACTATCAATATTGGGATTGTCATGTGTAGGTAGGATTTCGGTCTTTTTTCAACAATGGAGAATGGTGGAGGCCTTCACATCATTCTATGCTTCTATTAAAGTGTTAATAGCTTGTCGCATATGGAACTTATTGTCACTAGATAATGGATGGCTCTGATTGCGCTCATATTCATCAATCAAATGCTTGATGAAGCGGCTTTTGTACTTAATTTTAAAATTTGTAATTATACCAGCATCAGCAGGTTGAAAATGTGATTTCGTATTAGGTGGTAGATAATGAACCTGAATAATTAAATGTTAGTACAATAGCACCACTAAAAAATATGATCAAGGCTACAACAAATACCTTAATATGGTTAGTTGACTTTCGTATTCCTCGATGTCATGAGGAGTAGCATTGTCCATCAACAATAGAATCTTGCGATTTTCATCTTCAAATTTAGCATTTAGACTAAGCATGTAATTTTTAAAAATTTCACAAGTCATCCATGCTTTCTTATTATAAAAATAATTGATGTGTGGCAGAGAGGCCATATCTACATTCTACTAACAATGAAGTTTAGCAACATTTCCAATCACTAGAGGTTTAAGTTTCTCTGTCCCTGCAATGGAGTACAAGTGAAAAAATAATCTAATAAAAAATTGGATATAGTTTTGAGTTTAAATTTAGAAAAATTTTAATGTAAATCAATCAACTAAGAATAAAGTTAAATATTTCAAAGAAATAAATAAACATCGTCAATATTAGTTTGAAACAATTAAGCATTTAAAATTTAAGAAATTTCAATAAATTGAATCTATTTCAAAAAGTATATCTTACCTAGAGCATTACACATTAACATTATGGTAATTCTGGATTTGTCTTTCTTACATCCGCTCTCTGGCACTTGAGCAAGAGTCTTGTTGGGAGTTATACGAAAGAAAAGGCCAGTCTCATTACAGTTGAAGACATCTCTAAGTGCAAAATCTTTTATTATTTCTTGAAGCTTAGTGCGGAAAGCAGGAAGATTGGATGGGTGCACTTTTAGCCTCACCATGAAAACGATAAAATTTGATCTCATGTTGTCGTTTGAACCGTAAGAGCCACCAATTAGAGGTAGAGAATTTTTTTTTCTCCAGTGTATTAATACCTATAGATTTTGTAAAATCAAGAGCTTTGGCGATGATGATTGGATTTGTCAAGGTGACATGATTTGCCCTTGCTTGAGTAAACCAAATCTGTACTGCTTTGTTGATCTGGTTAATCTTAATTAATTCGTTTTTGGATGAACAAAAGTTAAAATAATTTTTCGTTTATACATACCCGTGGATGCTCACATCCGCGCAATCTCTTGCTTTGTACATGCCTTTGAACAACTTCTGCTTGCTTAGCCGCCTCTATATACTTATTCTTCTTGCTAAGAATGTCGGTGACTGTTTGACGACTAGCTAGTGAAAATTTCTCCTTTAATTGTTCATGAGTGATGGTAGGATTATTCTTTTTGTATTGGCACAATGCTACCTTTGTTTCCAAAGAAATAACTTGGCGTTTAGACCCCTATGAGATGAAAAAAATCAAAAGAATAGCTTGAATTTTCTAAACGAATAACTTTAGTGTGTTCTTCAAATTTTATTACCTATGCACTAAGAGAAACTCATTCAAATATTTAAACATCCAAAGAGTATCACGTGCAAATCTCTTCAAATAAAAAATTATGATGTACATATTTTTAAAAAATATGAATATATTGTGTTTACATATTATTGGCATTTGTCCAATATAAAATATATTATGTGTAGATCTTCAACAAAAAAAAAAAGAATGATATGCATATCTTCAAAAAGTATAAATAAATCTTTTATATCTTTTGGCATTTTTCTAATGAAAAATATATCATTTGAAGATCTTCAAAAAAACACAATAATAATGTGCATATTTTCATGGAACGTACTATTATCTTTAAAATATATATGTCTATCATAAGTTTTATATTAAAGTTATAAATATTTGATTAAAATATTTAGAATTATTATTAATAATAGTCTTAGAAAATCTACATGGTTGTTATAGAGGGGTAGTTTTACAAAAAGCGTACTATTATAAAGATAGTTGTTGCTGTTATAGGTAGAAAGTTGTTATAGAAAGGTAAAATAAAACATAAAAAATCGATTTTGAGAAAAATTAAGCTTTTATAGTGAATGACTATTATATAAGAATTGTATTATAGAGAGATCTGACTATATAGCATATTTTATAAAAACCAAATATTTAATTGAATTTTATACTACGATTGATATCGCATGTGAGACGCCTCGATGGGAAGTATATTCTTTTCTAGTAGAAAGAGCAATTTGCTGGGGGCAAACAATGAATGTTGCAATTCTAACTTTCAAAATTTTGGCTCAACATTCAGAATTATAGCCTGAAACGTATCAAAAACTTTTAAAATCTGTTTATTTTGAAAAGTGTATTTTGGTTGGAAGTATTTTTTGCAGTAGTTCTTTTATAGTTTGTTTGGCTAAACTTCTTCGAGGCCAAAAGAATTTTTTTTCTTCAAAATTGAAGTGTTTGGCCAACCTTTTAAGGAAAAAAAATGCTTTTGAGTAAAAGCAAAAAAAGTAACTTCAACTTTTTTAAAAGGCGTTTGTGGTCATACACTTATAGCATATTTGGCCAATCTTCTTTTGAGGCAAAAGAAATGCTTTTTGTTGTCAAAAGTGCTTTTTTTTCCTCTAAAATTAAGGTGTTTGGCCAAGCTTTTAGAAGGAAAAGTATTTTTGAGTAGAAACAGAAAAAATTTGTTTCTCTCCAAAAATATTTTTTTACAAAGCACTTTTGAGAAAAATACACTTGGAAACACTTTTTATAAGCTTGGCCAAACACTAATTGCTACTAAAAAGTACTTTTCAACTAAATAGCCAAACACAAACTGCTTCTCACCAAAAGTAATTTTTTTTGGAAAACACTTTTGAGTAAAATATTCTTTTTGAAAAGCACTTAAAATAAGCTGATTTTAGAAGTTTGCCAAACAGACTATTAGAGAGTAACAATTTGTGTTTGGTTAATCAAGTTGAAAAACACTTTTTGTCAATATTAGAACAGTAATTTCTACTTGGCCAAGGTTCCCAAAGTACTTTTAGGCAAGAGCTGTGTTTTATTATTTTATCTTTTATTACTATTCAAAAATATATATTTTTTTTTTCTAAAAGTTTGTCCAAACACCTCGACTTCCAAAGATGATCACTTTCTTTTAGAAAAAACAATCCACTCCAACTTAGCTACAATTGATACAAGAAATTTAGAGGGTGTTTGGATTGGCTTATTTTAAATGCTTATTGGACTTTAAGCACTTTTTTTTAGTTTGTGTGGTGTTTGATAATGATGAAGTGCTTAAAAACAATTACTTTTAGGTATGAAAAGCAATTATTTTTAGGTAGTACAAAAATAAGTCAAAAGCCAAAAATTGATTATTATCAACTTATGACTTTTGACTTTTAGCTTAAAAACTACTTTTTAAAAGCCAATCCAAACACCCACTCAGTAAGATTACCCTTATATTTTTTATACGTAAACCAACTTTGCATCCTTTTCCTTGCTCCCTGAAAGGCCAGTTCGACTCTTGATCTATTTATCTCCCCAATAATTATCTCTTTACTTCTCCATTTGTATTGAAAGTAGATTTTTGTCTCTTTATTTACCATATGCAGCACTAACAAGGAACATATGCCTCGTTATACAAATGTTTTGAAACTGTATTGGAATTAGAAACAAGAAGATCCAATCCAAGTCAACTATATTTTTTACCACGTAAACACCAAAAGTTGTAAATATTTCTCACTCATTATTTCCTATCAAGATTTAAATCAACTCTAGTTCATAATATTGGAAATTACTTCCTCAAAAATAAGTCGAATGTTTTATGCATTATGATCTTGTTGTACTGTGATTTGAGAACGATGAATATAAAAATAAATCCTTTACTAATCACTCACATAATAATAGCAAAAAATAAAATGTATAAATAAAATGAATATTTTGACATAAAAACTAGCTAGACGCATAACATGTTACTGGAGTATGCATTGCAACCAGAAGGAATTTAATGTAACAAAGGTGCAAAATGAGTGTTACATATATGAAAGGTGCATGACAAGTGGGTTGGTTGGGTAAAATTCACAAATGCCCATTTTTCTAACTCCTGTAATTGAAAATAGCCACTGCCATGGCATTTCAATTCCGCAGGTAAAACTCCAAAGATATTATCACGAAGTTTCACCTGTGAAACATGATACTTGAAACTCCTCTGTGCGCTATTTCCACGTGAAAAATTGGTAACTAGCCACCTTTTAGGCTGGAGAATTGGTAACTAGTCACTCATTATTGCAGAAATATAAGGTTGGAGAAAAATACTCTTATCTAAAAGGCAAAACAACTTCAGTAATGATTACTTGACTTTTGAATATTTGTAAATTCAAAATTCAATAATTGTTCTTGGAGCTTGACTGACCCGAAACAGTAGCTCTCAATTATTGAACAATAATATCAATTCAAAAATTATTAATCGTTCCGAACTTTTTCTGGATTTTATACTAGTAAAGGTTCAAAAACTAATAAATTTTCCTAGATTTCATATTTAAAGATTAAAATTGGTGAAGTATAATATGAATTCAAAATCATGAACCAATCCTGAATTTTGCACTTGTAAAGGTTTAAAAAATTAGTAGTTTTTTTGAATTTTTTATTAAAGGTTAAAAATTAAGGTAGTATAATGTAAATTAAAAAATCATGAATCGTTCCTAGATTTAACTATAGTAAAGATTCAAACCAATAATTTTTTCTCAATTTGTATTTAAAGGTTAAAATAGTTGAAGTATAATGTGAATTCAAAAACCATGAACTATTCCTGGATTTTGCACTAGTAAAGGTTCAAAAAATAGGAACTGCTCATGGAGTTTGATTTTTGTACCAGTAAAGGTTCAAACTTGCGAATTTTGAAAATTCCAGCATAATTTACTGGGGTTCCACTTGTCAAAGTTTCGAACTCCAGTACCAATTACTGTTCCGTATTTTAGTTGGGTAAATATGTAAATTTAATCAAATCAGTGACTAATTTACTATTATAATATAAAAGGTGACCAAGCTCTAATAGCAGGATCGAAAAGTGGCTACACCAACTAATTAAGTCTATTTCCACATGTTAGTCTGACCAACTAACTAAACTAGACCAACTGCAGAACAGGTTGGGGGCCGCCCCAATACCTAAAATAGAGGCCGACTAAGCTTGGCCCGGCCCATGGAAGACCGATTTGGTACTTGAACCCAAACCAAACTCAAGTTCAGAGCCTGGCTTCTAATTGAAAAAATCGAATGGTATGACAACACATAAAGAAAATTAGTAATATTTTAGCATTATATTAGATTTGGTAAAAATAACCTCAAAATAGTGGCATCAAATAGCCAAATCCCAAATAACCTAGTTTCTTATTGGTCTCTCTCCCCGTATTTCTTCTCCAAGTTTCTTCTTCAATCTTTTTTTTTTCTTCTTCTTCTTCAATTTAACAAATTTTCTTCTTCAATCTGGATTTGGAAGAGCATGCGTTCTTTGATAATGTTTGGGAAGTTGTAATGGTTGAAGAATGCATTTTTCTAAGAAGTTTAGATCTTCTCATCACGATGGCAATTCTGTAAAAAGATTTATTTTTTTTAATCTAGTTTTCCTTTTGTCTTCATCCGATTGTTGCTTTGTTCGATTTGATTTGTATCTCTTTGGCAGACTCTAATTTTCTTCTTCTTCTTCTTCTTCCCTATTTTTTTTAATTGTTAAAAAGAAAATATGTGTGTTTGAGGTAATGTATATCCATGTATATCATCATGGTAGAATGCATTTCTCTAAGAAGATTAGATCTTCTCGTCACGACGGCAATTATATAAAAAGATTTATTTTTTTTAATCTAATTTTCTTCTTGTCTTCATCCGATTGTTGCTTTGTTCGATTGGATTTGTATCTCTTTGGCAGACTCCAAGTTTCTTCTTCTTCCTTTTTTTTTTTTTTTTACTTGTTAAAAAAATATATGTGTGTTTGAGGTAGTGTATATCTATATATATCGTCATGTGTACCCTTATGTATATCATATTGTATATCGTGATATACACTGTTAGATAAGGCAATAAAAGATTAAATCGGAATCAAATTGTCCTAACTAATTTTAAAAGAGTGAAATTAATTCAGAATAAACTTACTTCTATTTTTTTTATTGATCAAAGAAGGAAAATAATTTTTTGATATAACAGGTTTAGAGCAAGTTTTAAAATATAAAAATAACAGGTATAATTATAGAAGTAAATAACATTTTGATATACAAAGAAAGAAAATAAATTTTTGATATACATTGGATGTGTTATATACCTTGATATACAAAAAATATAATTATTTCTATTGTGATATACATTCATAAAATGAGTAAATGTTAAATAAATATATTTCGTATTTTAGATATACAAAGAAGGAAAATAAAGTTTTAATATACAAGTTGATATACACAAGGAGAAGAAAAAGTTGTGATATACATATTATTGTTGTGATATACATTTATTGGCTATTTGATGCCAATATCTATAACTAGGGCTATTTTCTGCTAATTATGTGGGTGCATTGTCACACCATGCCAAAATTCCCTTCTACTTCTTCTTTTTCTATAAAGAAAATCGAATCAAATGGTTTTTATTCTTCTTATATGCTTTGTTTTATCAGCACATATAGCACTCTCCCCAGTCTGTCCCCACATTCAAAACAAAAACCATCTTTGATCTCTAATGAATGTTATCCAGCATCATTTTCCTTCAAAAAAGAAAAAACCAGAATATGGAATGCTTAGAGTGATATTGGCAATATTCTTGAAGAGAATATAGTTTAGGAATTATAATTTTATATAGGGATAAATATGAATGCTATTTTATAGTTTTTCTTACTTCTCTGTTAACTATGAGAAAAAAAAACGTCAGAAATTTTTTATCAAAGGGGTGCATTAGTTTATTATGAAAGCTAGGGGTTGCAAAGCATATACTGTAAAGGACTTTTGTGCAATTTATTCGTAGTTTTTGTTAAACGACTCTTAATAAAGATGCAACAGAGTATATAATGGAATTATCTCAAGGAAATATTCATATGAAAAGAATATGTTACTACATGTTTTTTTCCTTCATATTTTCATAAAATTTCTTTTAATATAAGTTCTTAAATTTGTCTGAATTTTAAATTGGTTCGCAATTTTTTTGTAACATACATATATGTGTGGGTGTATGTGAAGTTTCTGCATTGAAGAAACTTTAAAAAAATGCAAAATATTTAAGAAACTAAAAATAGTTTCTAGCAAAAAAAAAAAGAAATTAAAAATAGTTTTTGGAATCCAAATATCCAAGTTTGAAGTAGTCAAGGCCAAAAGAAACATTCAGAAAAAAAAAGGCCAAAAGAAAAATACTACAGTGTTTTTTTTTCATTTTTATTTTTCAATGTCTTAATAACCTCAAAATATACCAGCACATTCACATTCAAAACTCAAAAAGCACAAATGTTCTCTCCTTCTCCATCCCTCTCTTCTCGGATCTCTCAGTTTCCTCAATCCAATACTATGCAGGTACCTCTTTCCGCTCCCCTCTTTATTCCCTGATTTCTAAATCAAATCTTTCCCCTACTTACACTTTTAAAATGTGTTTTTTCATATACCATTTTACATTTTGCTGATTGGTTCTTGCTTTTTAGCCCCCCCCCCCCCCCCCCCCCCC
>MCJB01028613.1:167654-194744 GCA_002018475.1 Nicotiana obtusifolia
GGGGGGGGAACAGATCTATCAAATAGATGATGAGAAAGTGCATGTGGGGAAATGGTATAATCATAATTAAGAGTGGTCAGAACTAACTAGAAATTTGCTATAAGAAACAAATACAGTTTTTTTCTTTTTCTCATTGAAGCCTTCTAACTGGAGATAGGCCTGTGAATAGCTAAGAGTAGGTAATGGGAAGTAGATTTAAAGCAAAGGAGTACTATTAAAAGTGAGTCCAGGCTGGCAAGTAAGGCTTCTGCCTTAGCCCCAAATTTTTGGGGCCCATTTCTCAGAAATACTAGGTTTATAGGTATTTAAAAAAAATAATTTTTAGTATTTTTCATACAAAAGTAGAGTTTTTCTATAACAGTTGCCTCAAAGAAAAGAAGATTTCAAGATTATAATTGATGAAATCTTACATGAGATTAACAATGTCTCAAGATAGATTAAATGGGTTAACTATATTATCAAGTGAAAAGGAATTATTAGAGGAAATCGATTATAAAAAAATTATTAACAACTTTCTTTTAAAAATCTTAGGCCTCACATTAAACTTTGGTTTTAGGCCACACATAGGTTTTGGCCGCCCCTAAAAGTGACTATTCTTAAATGACTGAAAAATGTTAGGTGATTTTTATGGCGGGCAAGATTGCTCGATACTCACTGAAATAGTCGAAGTATGGTGTAAGCTTGTCTAGATACTGCTGTTATAAAAAAAGGGAAGTAATTAAAAAAAGAAAGTAATCTAAAAGGCCTCTAAGTTATTGATTTAGTGGTAAAAGTGCAGCGTGAGATGTGTGAGTTAGACATATGTCGGTTCAAATATTGCTGTAGATAAAAACATGTTATTTAAGTAAAAAAATACAGAAGAATTAACTTACCAAGTTTCAAACATGTCACTTCCAAAGATTTCTTTATTTTTTTTAAAAAAAAAGGCCTAAAAGAGAACTCCAACTAGGCTACTTTGGGGTTGTGGTCAGCTTCTAGATTCTGAAAGCCAGCATTATCACATGGACCTATGCAGCATAACTTGGTAATATATTCTCTATTCTTATCATTTTCCTATATTCTTTGTTTCGTTCTTTTCCAAATTTATCCTCGTTTTTGTCCATAGGCAATGGAAAGAAAAGATGCAACGGATACATTTACCTCCACTATTTTTTCCTCGGATCATATACTCTCTCCACACTGTATAAATCAACATGTTAACTGTGTCTCAGTTTCACCCTAGTTAGATCAGCTCCATAAATTAAACTCCCTCTGTCCCAAAATACTTATCAATTTTGACTTTGCCATAAACCGTAGAATTAGACCAAGCTAGTGAAAGGCTCACTAGAGAATCTCGTCTTCAGCTCCATACTAGAAATGCCGATCATGAATGGACATCACGATTGTTCTTTTTGGCATTACGGGCAGTGACAGATGCAGGATTAAAAGGTTCAAAAATTAAAAGAGATTGTGACCAGCGAGAATTGAATCAGTGACCTCACAAAGGTTTTGCACCTCCGACCACTGAATTATACTTTTGAATTGTGTCAAGGGGATTCAAAATATAACATATATACAGACACAAAATTAATTTTGTCTTATATGTATAGTATAATTTTCAAGAAAAAGGGGCTCGGGTGAACCCCTAAATCCGCCCCTGATTACGAGGTTCTATTGATGACTTTAGGCAAGTCTGAGAACTTTTAGCTACATGCAAAATAACTTTAAAAGTGTAAATTTCATAAACAACACCGTATTTCATATTCATTTTACCTGGGGACACCAAGGACACCAGCATTCATAGTGAGTTGATCAATGAGAAAAGCAGATTTAGGCTCCATACTTGATGCCAATGCATATTGGTTGCTAAGTCCATCACCTGAAGGAACAAAGTATGCTCCATTTACCATTTCATCCCCTTCCGTCCTCCAGTTCCACTGACTCCAATCTTTCTCGTTTGTGTCAACTCGCTTCGTCACCTGCTTACCATTCGTGATCACGAAGTACGAGTTCAAATTTCAGTGACATTGATTGTTGAGTAAAACTTGTCATACTTCAATATCCTCATTGCTAAAACTATGGAAAAAAAGGTTACCTCCTTGGCATTAGGGTCCTCAGGTGCAGTGAAACGGTTGCCCTGACTGTTAATGGTGGGATTAGCGCTACCACCAATTGCATACATTTGCCATTCTGTAAAATCATTGTTGACTACATGTATATATCCTCTTCTACACCTTGGCATTCTTTGTACCAGCCCTTGTCCAAAATGATTAAAAGCTATTGTCACCTGATATACCATGAATTTACATATCAAAATCCAAAATTTTCATCTTTTTATAAAAAATGAAAAAACAATGTGACACTATCAATTCTTTTGGTTCACATAACTAATAGGGTATGGAGGAAGGGGAAATACTTACTCCATTCAGTGTTTACATCAAATCTAATAATCTTATTATAAGCGTCAAACATCTTATAGACGAATTTAATTGCCAGTTCCATGACCTAGCGACCACGTGGGCATGTCTAACTGGACCTTTCATGTTATTTGAAAATATAAACCTCAAAGTTCATGTTTATGCAAAAAGAAGAAAGGCAAAATTACAAATATTATTAATTTTCCATATTGGTAACAAAAGATTCATATACATAACAGTGATCAAGAGGCTACTGAGATTTAAAGTTTTTCCCCGCACATACTTTAAAATAACATGAAAGGTCCACCTAGACAACAATAAATAATTGTGATACTTTTGACTCTGAACTATCTTCTAGACAAACTAACTTCAAACTGTGACATCTTAAGAACTCAACATTTCCTTAAAACCTAATTTACAGAACAATTAAAAAGGTAATTAAGAATCTAACCTGCATGCCGAAATCAGGCAAGTAAAGATCATCATGTCCCAAAAGCATAACTTTATCATGGTGAGTGAAATAGCTATTAGATATGGTAATAGCAGTAGATCCCATAATAGCATCAATTAAGCCATCGGTACAACGAGACAAAGCACAATGATCAATCCAAATATTCCTGGAACTATATATAGAAATTCCATCACCATCTGACATGCCTCTCCATCCAACCTCAGTTGTACTTTGCCTTATATTACTATTTCCACTTGGAACACAATTATATATATGTATATTATGTATAATGACATTCGTAACGTATTGTAAAGTTATACATCCACCCCCTGTAACATGCACGTTCGCGCCGCGGCCATCGATGGTTTTGTAATTATTTATCATGAGTTCATGTTTTAGTGTTATGATCATGTCTCCGGCAAAGGTGATCCACATAGGTTCGTCCTGAATCACCGCGTGCCGGAGAGTTCCTGGGGTTGGATTCACGGTGTCTAAGTCGGAGGGATCGGTGACTAGGTAGTATCGGCCGCCTTTTCCTCCGACTGCACCGTGACCGAATCCAATGGCACAGTCGGCGAGATGCTGGCGGTTGTTGGCCCAGTTTGGGTCGCACTTCCAGCAATCGTCTATTGGATTGCCTGTAAAACATTGGAAATTTGTTACTGTGGTGTCGAGTATTTGTCTTCTTGCAACGGATTCATTGACCTTCCTATCACCCAAAAGAAAAAAGGAAAAATATAAGAGATACTGTGTATTAATAAAAAATATTGCGAAAAACAAAATGCATTAGCAAAAAGAGCCATTTCAAAGTTTGTGTATGTAATATGAGCAAAACCAAGATTAAGTGGGTGTTTGGACATAAGAATCCTGAAATTCCGAAAAAATATGAAATATTTTTTTAAGTGAAAATGATATTAAAAAATTAAAATTGTGTTCGGACATGAATATAATTTGAAACTGTTTGACTACAAAAAATAGTGAAATTCTTTTTTATGGCATAAAAAAAAAACAGAGACATTCAGGAAGAGAAAAGGCAGATATGAGCAAAATACAGGTGAGGAATTAAAACCAAAAAAAAACTCATTTCACCTCTTTACTTCTTGAACAACATCTTCAGGAAAGGGGTGTTGATAAGGAAGAGTAAGATTAAAGGTAGCTATAATAAGAGGAGATAAGACTAAGAAGAAGAAGAAAAAGAGAATGCAAGTATTAGAAAGCATTCTTGAAAGGAGGAAAAATGGTGATGATGAGTTGTATTCTTGTTATTGTACTTATGTTCTGATTCTTGTTTTTGAATGCTCAGCTAGGAAAGTTGCAAATTTGGGCAAAATTATAATGTCTTTTATATAGTAGATATAATAAAAGTGGAAATGATTAATTATAAAAAGAATATTTGGCTTTATACTAGGGTCTTGGATTTCATAGGGGTATATTTGATGAAGGAAGTAATTTTAGAAATGGTGGCTGTGATGTTGAAACCAGCCAAAATCCAATTCCCATAGAAGGGAAATTGAAGAGGAATAGAGGATAGAGACTAGCTTTTTTTGGTTCTTTCTATTCTCCTTTGCAAATTGCAGCCTCCTCAGTCTATCACATTCCTGTCTTGCATCTTAATTATTCTAGGAGTTATTAATTAAGAAAGAAAAGTTTGGATTTTTATCCAAGAAAGCGGCTTATACAAAATGTACAAACAACTCCTTCCCCTCTTGGTGGGTTTTTAAATCCGGTCCGACTAATTTAGATTTGCGTTGCATAAAATCATGTTGCATAAGACCAGTAAAAAGGAGAAATGCTTCCTATAAGAAGTTTTCTCATAGGACTTGAACTTGAGACATCTGATTAAGGGTAAAGAGTTCATGTCTGTTCCATCACATTCAATGTCGAATGCAATTCCCTCATTAGAACTCGTTATTTTAGACGAAATAAATATTTATCTTAACACCTACTAAACTTTCAACAAATATTAAACTTAGACCTATTAGTTAAAAATATTATAATTTAAATAGTAAAAGCTTTAAATATTGAATCAATTAAATTTGCGTATTTGACCACACTCTACCTGTGGAGTTGGCGGTTAAGGTTGAAAACGTCAAAAGTGTTATGGCTACTTTTGGGATTTAGATTCTTTGCTGAAATGGAGATAGATTATGGAGGTTAACATCTCTGGATCAGGACAAGAACCTTTTTCCTGCTACTTTTCAAGTAAAGTCTTAAACGGTGTGAAAGTTAAGATATCCTAAACTCTGTGTAATAAATTGTTTACCCTTTTCAGTTTTCACCAAAGCCAAAATATGCTTCACCATTTGAATAGTGTATCAGATGAGATGCAGTCTCTATTAATTTTAAGATATAAGCAAATCATATAATTGCAAATTTAATGGTGCAGAGACACAAGTAGACGATTCAACGAGAATTCATTTTTTCACTTTTTAAAATGTATACAGCTTATAAAAAATCTGTCAAGTTGAACTCCACATCTTCATCCATTGTGGTGGACAACAGCTTCAATATTTCAACTTAATTTTACCTTTATATTATTGAGAATTTTAAGTAGGAGTACAAAGGTTAAAGTATAATTCAAACAATTTATGTTTTTAAGTGACCTATTTTGTTTGTTTCATTAATATGTTAACTTATAGCCCTGCCTCTTTTAATCTTTTTCAGAGGAACTCCTCGACTACTACTGCGAGTAGAAGCTAAATGCATAAAGCAACTGACAAAAACATAAAAGAAAATGCACTATTTGCTTTTTAAAAAAATATATACAATTTGCTAATAGTACTTTTTTTTTTTTTTAAAAAAAAATAACTATTTACTAATACTAATATACATTGCTGTCAAACTCAACAATCGACATCAGTGACCGAGTGGATTACCTTTTAGCTTCTTATTCTTATCCTCGAGTGTGGCTTGACTTTTTGGCTTCCTTTTTTCTTTTTATTGTTTTGCAGACATGATATACAATTTTCTTCTTTTTTTGGTGTATGTTTTGCAAAAAGTTAACTCTATACAATGATACTAACATGTCATTTACAAGGTTATTACATGTAACTGCTGCTCATAATAAATAATATAAGTAACTTGAAAATAAAGTACGTAAACTTCTTCACCATATTTAAATACACTAATAGTAGAAAAAATTCATTACATTGTCACCGGATATAAGTTAAATCATCTAGAAATAATATATTTGTTAAAGTATAATTATTATTATTAGTATTATTATTTTATTATCAATTATTATAAAGCTATATATTCTATCTCCTCAATCCTCATGTTACTTGTGCTTTTTTGGGAGCCCCTTTTATCCCTTAGTTTCCAAAACTAACCTTTTTATAGTTTTTGAAGTCAAAAGAATGCAACAAAGCCAGGTAGGATACATGGGATCCTTGTCAGCAAGTGTGAAATTTTCGTTTCAAGACAAACATGCACGGACGTTACTACCCTGTTTGGTCAAGCTTCTAAAATTAACTTATTTTGAAAAATATTTTTTTTAAAAGTAATTTTTTCAAAAATATTTTTTGATAAAAAAAAATTTGTGTTTGGCTAATTAATTGTAGAAGCACTTATTTGCAGCAATTTATAGCCTATTTGGCCAACCTTCTCCAAGGCAAAAAGAAAAAAAATATATCAATGTTGAAGTGTTTGGTCAAGCTTTAAGAAGAAAAAGTGCTTTTGAGCAGAAGCAGAAGCAGTTTTAGAGAAGCAGAAAAAAGTAGTTTCTTTTCGGAAGCACTTTTTTGAAAAATACTTTTGAAAAAAATACACTTAGAAACACTTTTTTACAGTTTGGTCAAACACAAATTGCTGCTCAGAAGTGCTTTTTAATTTATTAGTAATACACAAACTACTTCTCACCAAAAGTACTTTTTAGAAAATGATTTTGAGAAAAAATACTTTTCAAAATAAGCTGATTTTAGAAGTTTGGCCAAGTAAACTATTAATGTTTGATCAAGTTTCTAAAAAGTGGTTTTAAGTGTATTTTTGTCAAAAATACTTTTTAAAAAAAGTGCTTTTGAGGAGAAGCTACTCTTTTCGGTTACTACTCAAAAGTACTTTTTTTCTTCTAAAAGCTTGGTCAAACACTTCAACTTTAAAAAAAATATTTTTTTATGTTAAAAAAAAAATACTTTTGACCTTGGAGAAGCTTGATCAAGCAAATTATAAATTGCATAAGAAAACTCTTCATATTGCAAGCATCAGAATTGAAGGAAATTTCATTGTCAAGCTTAAAAGAAACTAATGTTGTTATGAGATTTATTTTTCCTTCAAAAAGAAAAAGGAAAATCACAAATTTAAAGCGCTAACATATACTCTTGTTGCATTTATGCATATTCCGATGAACCCACACTACAACAAAGATCTTTCACAGTATCAGTGCATGTAATTTAACATGTTATAACTGCAGGCTCTTAATCTTTTTTTTAGATTATCATATTGATCGTGCTTGTTATGAAAAGTTACGTACCTATTACATTGTAGGTTAGCTTAATTTAATACAGTAAAAATATTTTATATTGTTTGTGCACACAATGTATTTAAACTCATCAACTCCTTCCTTTTACGTGAAACTTTTGTCTAGGCACTAGAAGCGGATCTAGAATTTGGAGGTTACTGGTGTCAAGTTGATCAATTTGATCAAATTTAACCTTCGGTTTGGTTTCCTATTAATACAGACGAAACTCGAACAAACTAAAAAATATAATAATTATGAGTACTTGAAAGAAAAGCTAGACCTTTGCCACTGGCACCTCCGTCCCTTTTGTTATTATGGGTGGCACTCTATAAATTTATATCATTTATTTTACATATACGCTATAAAATTTTAAGTGAAGCTTGCGAGTGGGGTGTCACCCCAAATCTACTATATAAATCCGTTCCTGCTAGGCACAATAGACCTCATCAACTCCTTAATTACTTTTACCATTAAAATTCCTTTTTTTTTTCATGAATATACTATTGCAAATCGCAATGTGTACTCTCTCTTTTTCTTTTTCTTTTTTTGCTTTTTTCTTATAAGAAAATATATCCTTTTTTTTCTTTTTCTTTTTGATGAAGAAGATGCATGTGCATGACTTGGAATGGGGTATTTATGATAGGGATTTTGGAAGGGGTAGCCGATATATGAGTGGCAAGTCTACGTGTATTTTGTCCAAGCAAAGAAGTTATGCTTTTGTGTATTGCCTCGAACACAGAAATATCAAAACACAAAAATGAGACGCCTAAAGTTGTTTTCCAAAAGTGCTCAACTTGGACTTGCTTTCATTTCTCTCCGAATCAAAGTATCGATTTTATTCTCTAATGATATCTACCGTGGAATTAACAAAAAAAAGAAGAAGTGGACTTTCGACGATACATTTAATGGATTAAGCCAGGCAAAAAAAATACGCTTAACAACATGGTATGATACTATTTTATTTGAATCAAACTCAGCACATTTTCTAAGAGACATCATACGGTTAATTTATCCTTACCTTGTTTATTTAGCTTTTTTTCTTATCAATTTTAACGTGGACTTTGTTTCGAATTATCTTACCCTCGCACAAATAAAAAAAATATATACTAGATTATTCACCAACAAAATTATAAATGGACTTATATGGAGATTCAATGTGTGCCATCTATACATCATTGAAAGTATTTATAGCGACCAAACTTCTTGTGTGTGTTTTGAAACTACAAATAAATCTAGTAAATTTGTATGTTCTACGTCATCAGTCTGTTTTCCTTGCTTCTTAGCCCTTTATAAGTCACAACACATGAGAAATTTCCATACTCGATTCTAGAACCATTTTCGGCTATGATAATATCAGTTTGTTGGGTAAGCTAGCTTAAAGATGTTTTTAATTTAATACGGTATTATTCGTTTTGGATCAAATCCGATTTATTCTCAAAAGGGCTCTTACATTAAGGTTATCTCTACATGCACAATATTGTTTTATTATTTATTCACTTACCTTTTTGTCAATAAAGAAAAGTGAAAAATTCATTTCACATTATGTTACTCTATATTTACTCAGAGATGCTACCTTCGATACTTGAAATTAGGGATGCTCATGGTTCAGTTTTGATTGATTTTTTTTTAAAAAAAAATCAAACCAACTAAATCAGTTCTTCAAATGATATAATTTTAGAAACTTTATATAAAAATATACATATATATATATAGGCATAATAATAAATTTAAATAACTACTTCTATAGTCGGTTTGATTCGATCTTTTTTGGTTATTTCTCTTGATTAAAACCAAAACCAAACCAAATTTGATCGATTTTTAAAATTCAAAACCAAAATCAAACCAAACCTAAAAGTATCAGTTATTTTTGGTCGGTTTGATTTGGTTTTCTTTTTGATTTGATTTTTCGGATTTTTATGAAGACCCCTACTTGAAATATAAACTGAAATATGAAAACAGCAGCAACAGGGGTGAAATTAAAAAATGGCCAGATTTACAAGTGATAATTAAAAAATAGCCACATTTCAAAAGTAATTGAAATTTAGCCACTTTTCACGTAAAGATAAATTTGAATGAAAACACTGTTCAAAATCCGAAAAATATTTCAGCATAATATACTGGAGTTCGAATTTTTTACATGTGACCTTCCAGCATAATATACTTGTCCGGCATAATATGCTGAAAGTTCATATACAGGTGCTCCAATCTCCAGTATATTATGCTGGAACTTTCTGTGTTGCAGCAAAATAGTAGCTATTTTTCAATAACTTTGCAAACACTAACTGTTTTTCAATTACCAATCCAAAAATACTATTTTTACCAGCAACAGAAAGAAGAGTAAAAAGAGAAATTTTGATAGCTGACAAGCCCAAATCTATCATGAAAGCCCTTGATTAGGTTCACTCTCTGCCAACGAGCCCACATCACAGATAGAGTCACGAATTATCAACCCAAAAAGGAAGTGAAAGAAATTAGGAGTGTGAATCGTTCTATTCTGTCGGTTACTTTATTAAATTTGTATTATATTAATTTTTGATTATTTTATTTTAAATAACTAAAATTTAACTTTTTAAAATCATTTAAATCATCTTGATTTCTCTTCGATATCAATAGAATTTGGTTAATTTTCGATATTTTTTAAACGTCATGTAAGAGTCATTAGTAGAAATTAGAACGTGATACATGAATACTTGCATAGAACTTAGCAAAATTCTATAAATATTTTAACTGTTTAAAATATGATGAATCAAGTGAAGATGAAAGATGGCTATAATAGAGATCTATTTTACTATTCTACCACAACATAAAATAAATTAAGCAAAGATAAGAGATATATAAATCACATGAGTGAAAAGATATTAAGCTGAAATTCAAGTATAAAGTCCATTTAAAAAAATTAAGTATCCAGTAAGAGAAATTCAAATCATACGAGAGAAAAGATATCCAATATCTTGGGCTTCCTACTCAAGATACTAGAACTAATTTAATTTCAATAGGAGTAGCAGAAGGGATAGGAGTTGGGATGGTGGGTGTTTATTACCTGTTCGCTTGTAGTCGTTTTCGTAATCTTAAGGCCCGAGAAAAAAAATTTAATGCTTTATTTTTTTAAAATTTAATATATAAAATATATTTTTCATATATAAATTATTATTCGGTATAGTAATTTTTGGTTTATTTTTATAAATTAATACCCTACCCTAATTATTCGGCATGCTTATAGATTTATATAAATACCTACAATTTTATCAAAAGAAACCAAAAATCAATTCAGTACGATTTTCATCCAGTTTAATTGATTTTTAAAGATACATTAACACTCCTTAAAAGGAATATATCACCCATAAAAAGAATTACTGTATTTTTTTATATGTCATATTTTCTTTTTTGTCCTGTCACAAAAGAATGATACAAATATCTATATTTAGAAATCACATAATTTTAAAATTCACCTTTCACAAATTCTATTGGATCGAGTCTTGTACAATGTACAATATATATATATATATATATATATATATATATATATATATATATATATATATATATATATATATATATATATATATATAGTTTTCCCTTTCTTGTTCAGGACAAGGTTATTTCGGTGTTACACGATCCCAACTTGTATAACAGGAGTCCCAAACCTAATTTGTAGGAGATCTAACATATTTTTGAGAGAGAGCGCGCCACTTTGGAGGGGGAGAACACAAACCACGCTTGGAGGAGGCTTCTAACTAGTTTTTCTTCTCTTCTCTTCCTTTAGTTTCATAGTTTATTAGTTCTAGAGTTTTGGGTGCTACATGAACGTTGTAGTTTGAAGCTTGAATTATTTTTGTTATTTTATCGTATTGGTTTATTTATTTAATCTTACGCTTAATTATTTAATTGTCTGATCACCAATTGAATACTATCTACGAATCTAGGATTGAACTCGGGAAAGAAAATTTTAAATTGCATATAGTTTGAGTAGAGCGAGATTTTGAACCTGATTAACGGGGAACAGATTTGCGGTTAGGATAGAGATATACCTAATCGCTTGCTTGGTTATTATACAGGAATTATTTATGCATTCTTGTTAATCCTAATTCCATAGGAATATAGGCGTTAGGTTAGCTTGAATAGGTGAGTAGTACTTGGGAGAAGGCTATGAGCAATATTAACCCTGTCAACCAATAAACTAGATAAATTAATTAGACAATTTAAGTGAAAAACTCAACGGGATTGTTAGCTAACCGATAGCTCTGGAATATTTTTTCCCATTCAATTCATCTCTGAGATTGCAGACTTGTTTCCTTTAATCTCTTAGTTTGCTACTCTAGATTAGTTGTAGTTAAATATTCATACTTTAGAAAATCGCTTGAATAGATTAATTGTTTGGGTTTAATTTAGTTGATAGTTAACCACAAGTCCCTGTGGGTATGATATCTAGATTTACAATCTTATATTACTTGTCGATCACGTATACTTGCATGTGCGTGATAAGTTTTTGGCGACATTGCCGGGGACTTAGAAATTAACTATTCTACTAGATTAGATTTTTACTTTTTGTCTATTCAATTTTTTTTAATTTTAGCTTAGTTTAATATTTTATTATCTTTGTTGACGTGTCATCTTAGAATGAGAATTGGTCGAATATTGGTTATTCTTATTTTGGTAATCCCTGTCCATATTGTGGAGGACCACACTTGTGGCAAAATTGTGAATCTTAATCTTATGCGTGGAATATTTGTAATGTGTGTGGTTGTCAAGGTGGCCATTGGAATGGTTGTTCTAATTCTTTTTACCCTTCCCCGAGCCCTTATTATGATGTTTCTAATAATGTTTATGAGTTTGATAGGAGCAATAAAGTGGAAGATGTGGAACGTGATATGTTAGTGAGAAGCAAGTAAACTCTATAGCTCTAAATAGAGGAGCATGTCAAGTTCATTTAGCTTGAGGGATAAATTACGTGGCTGACCCCTGATCTCGACATTCAAGCACGAATCCCCCATTCCTTGAAAGGGTAAGACACAGGTACTTGGTTCGTTCTGCTTCTGTATCTCCCCATGAATCGTATGTTTGTAACAATAGGGACGTTTCGAAATCTTAGTGAAAGACTGGATTTCTTATCTCATGTCTGCTTTTCCTTTTTTCGAGTAGTTTTTTCTTCGGCAGTATGGTGAGGCAAGTAGGCGAGCAACAAGATGAAATTCACAAAAAGACCATCTTAGCAATAAAAGGACGGCGTGCTAGAATGGAATAATAAATGGCCAATTTTCAAGAAGAACCTCAACTCGAGAAGAGAGCGAGTTCCCACAAGAAGATAATTTTGAGGAAGCAAATATCGTGAGTCAATCTTGACTAGAGGAACAAGCTCAGCTGGCTCAATTAAATAAAAAGGTTGCGGCGTTTGATGCCTTACAACCAATTTTTGTAGATACTGGCCAACTTGTGAAGCGACAAGAGGTTAAAAGTAAAGCGTTGTTAGAGTTTGAACGTATTGGACCTTATTCTAAACACTTTTCAATATTGTGCTTGGTTTATGACACGAGAATTAATCCATTCGAGCCTATGGAGGAGTCAATGGATGGGGAATAAAGTGCATATATTCTGAAATTTACAATGCCAAGGAGACAAAACGACATCTCTTATTTAAAGGCCAAAAAGTGCAAGATGCAATATTGTTTACTTCGTTCTCTTGTATTTGTACCACTGCGCCAAGAACGTGATAGAAAAATGGATGCAAAATTGGGGCCACAATTTATATCCTCAAAGTGGAAGAAAAAGTGGTGAAAGTGATGGCGTCGTCCTCCGATGTTAAATCAAGCGCTTGTTGGGGGCAACCCAATTTTATTTTTTTCTTTTTAATTTTGTTTATTTTTTATTGTGTTATCTTTGTAGTGTTGTTTTTTTGTAGGAGTAGGAGCATGGAGTCAAAGACAATAGGCGTGTGCAAAATCGAGCATGTCGTTTGAACTAAGTGTGGGATGCCCACACAAGGGATCAATACTCGGGAGAAGTCTGAGTATCCCGCGAGCTGCTAATGCTTCGGCCTTTAATCTTGATAATTGGGGGATTTTACTATTTATTATCGCCTTTTAGCTTTTGTTTTAGTCCAAAATCATTGAATTGTGTTCTCGAAACTAATAAAATTTTGTAAAATTGCAGGTATGCTGGAAGTTTGGACTCCCGAGATGAAATCCGACTCAAAAAGAGTTGTTCCGAAGCACAAGGCAATAAAGGGCGCAGAAGCACAAATGTGCGGTCCACATAAGAAATTGTGGAACGCAGAATTTCATCTGCGGCCACAAACCAAGAAGAAAGGTTTAGCAGAACTTTGCACAAATTGCGGAGCGCACATGAATTTTTTGGCCGCAAAACTAGGCTAAGAGTCGAAGATCAGAGAGTATGCAAAAAGATCAAATCCAGAAGAGTTGCCTTGCTGCTGCTGCCCAGAAATGTGCGGTTGTAGAAGATTGTCTCGTGGCTGCAATTCAGAAAGCGGCCGCAGAACTCCACTTCCTGCCAGATGAAGAAATCTGCGGACCGCACATGAAATTGTGCGGCCGCAGAACCTCCCGAGGGGTATTTTTGTCCGATATTTTTAGCATTGTATAAATAGACGAGTTTCACAAAATTAGGTCAAGTTTGAACATCTGATGCTGTAGCCGTTTTTCTTTACTACTTTAGGAAGTTTTACATTACTTTGGTGTATTTACATTAGATTTTATCATTTTAAGCTCCCATTATGAGTTTAATTAGTTTTTCTTCCTTATCTTCTTCAAACACAATTATGAGTAGCTAGACTTTTATTAGGGTTGTGACCCAACCCTGTGTGTAAACCTTTTTGGGTATCTAATTAGTTCTTGTTCATGATTGGGTGTTGATTATTTAGCTTAGTTCATGCTTTAATTGTAGAATTAATGGTTGCAAACATTAATTCATGCCTATTTTACTTAGTCTCTCCTTGAGAAAGAGGGACATTTTCTAGGATAACTTAGCTAACAAGGAATTTGGTCAATTGAGAGATTAATTAACCCAATTAAAATGTTCAACCTAGAGGTAGTGATAACCCGACTTAAGCTCTTATCAACTATCTTGGGTGATACCTATTTGGTCTTGGGAAAGCCAAATTGCGCAAAACCACCCTCTGACTGAGAGGTATTGAGTGAGTAATATAGAGTTGAGAGCTATAATACACCCCAATCAACAAAACAAGCATTAACGTCTTTATCCATTAGTCAAACACCTAGGTTATGATCAGAGCCTTAGGCCTTTTACCTATTTGAAAAAATCTTAAAAATAATTATCTCTAGTCTACTTTCTTTATTTTGCAATCATTAGATTAACAGTAGAAATATAAAGCAAATCCTTATTGTGGAAGTGCAATCTAGATAATCCAATTGTTCATTTGAAATATATACCCCGAACTCCCATCCTAGCTCCTAGTGGCCCCTTGGTGTAGCTTGGCAAGAGCCAGCCCCCTTTATTGTAGGAAAACTTCCGTACCTATGATTAAGCTTGCTTTCCTCGAGTCTCTTGCTTTGTTCTTTATACTGTGGTTTCCTACCTATAATTAAGCTTGCTTTCACGGAGTCCCTTGCTCTGTCCCCTATACTGTTACATATGAGTTCTTTCTAAATTTTCCTCTTGTTCTTTCTTTCGAATGGATGGAAAGGCCGGTCCATGTATGAAGATAGAGTAAGTGTACTCACTGAAAGTTAACTTATTATAGTACGATCCATGTATGAAAATAGAGTAAGTGTACTCTTTGAAAGTTAGTTTATTGTAGTGCGAAAGTTTTCTGAGTTATGAACAGCTAACGTTGGTTATAGTACAAAAGTTTTCTGAGTTGTGTAGCTTGGCAAGGTTGAAGCCAGCCCCCTTTGTAGGAAAACTTTTGCGACTATAAATAAATTAACTGTTTGTGTAGCTTGGCAAGAGCCAGCCCCTTTTTTTGTAGGAAAACTTTCGTACCTATGATTAAGCTTGCTTTCCTCGAGTCTCTTGCTTTGTTCCTTATACTGTGGTTTCGTACCTATGATTAAGCTTGCTTTCACGGAGTCCCTTGCTTTGTTCTCTATACTGTGATATCAGAGCCAGCCCATCCTTTCGGAGGAAGGAACAGTTTACCAAATATGTCTGAGTCTTTTCCATCATCGTCTTCCTTAGCAAAAATGAATATGTCCCCTACTCTGTATAAAACCCTGTCCAAAAAATATGATTACCTCTATGAAGTAGATATCCTACCAGATGAACAAAAGGTTTCTTCCACCGAATTACCACTCATAAACGCTTACTCAGACTTCGCCAAAAAATCATTTGCACCCTGGACACAAATTCGTTCCCTTGTCCAACACCGACCAAAAGGAGTCAAGGAATATGTTGCTGCCTCAAAACTTGACCAGCATCCTATCCTTGCCACCCGAGAAGAACAATTTATCACACTTCAAATCCCAGATGATTTTCCCAGGCAATGGAGAGAGCATGGGTTTACCCATATCCATTTTGGTGCCATCCGAATTGCTTTAACATATCACGGAAGAAAAGGTCAGTCGGTGGTAGCTCGACTTTCTCTTCTAGATACAAGATACTTGGAGTACCAACATGCAAATTTGGGTACTGCAGAAGTTACCTTAAATACTGGGACAGTCTTCATCACAATCTTTCCAAATTTCAACATGTTCCTTTATGATCCATGCTTAACCAAAGCTCTAAAAATCCAAGTCCAAATCCAAGGAGCCCCCCAAGCCAAAGATTCCATCCAAGCCACTCTTCATCACCAAATGGCATGGCGAGTCCAAAATCATGCCATGGATCTTTGCCTTCCCGGAGGAGAAAATGCTTTACTCCTAAATATTGATGCTACCAAAGGAAACACCATGTGCACCCAAATACCCAGACAAATTTCGCCCTAGGTGAATACACTCCAGGACCGCATATATGTCAGGAATTACTTAAATTTCCGGACACCAGCCTCACAACAAAGCAGATCCAACAGTTCTTGGGTATAATAAATTATGTAAGAGATTTCATCCCAAATATCTATACATACATTTCACCACTCACAGAGATGCTCAAGAAACATGCACCATCATGGGGAGAGAAACAGGATGAAGCAGTCAAAAAAATAAAGGAGATATGTAAAAATGTCAAGTCTCTCTACATCCCTTCAGATGGAAAGAAGATACTGCAAACTGATGCCAGCCATGAATATTGGAGTGCTGTTCTATTTGAAGAAAAAGATGGCCAGCGGAAAATATACGGATACGCCAGTGGAAAGTTTAAAGATGCCGAGCAACATTATCATTCCACCTTCAAAGAAATTCTTGCAGTAAAGAATGGGATCAAGAAATTCAATTTCTTCCTTATTCATACAGAATTTCTAGTAGAAATGGATATGAAGGCTTTCCCAAAAATGATCCGGATAAATTCAAAAATTATCCCTAACCCTCAGATTCTCATATGGGCGCAATGGTTCTCTCCATACAAGTTTCAAGTCAAGCGCCTGAAAGGAAAGGATAATATTCTCGCAGACTTTCTATCGCGACCAGAAGAATTCTCAAAAAGATTTTCTCCAGCAAAACTGAAGCCAAACAGCCACATCTTTATGTTTTCAAACATACTGGGAACTAGTTCATTAAAGCCAACAGATCATCCACCGGAGTTGTTCAACCTCATGGATCCCTTTGATCCGTCAATTATTATGAAAAGAAGAACTTATTATGAGCTCCAAGTTTTCCAGCAATATGGAGGATCCATTCTAAAGCCTTATGGTGTCAATCCAGAATATCCGTTCTGCTATATATTCATAGCTCAAGCCAAGAATTTTCCACAAGAATTATTATGGTTTTTCTGGTACCTATGCCATCAGTATTATATTTTCATGGAATTCAAATGCAACGTCTTCAAGGATTTTGATACCATTGCACCAGCCCTTAGAGTATTTTTACTGTGGTTCAAGCCTAGAAGATACTGGACGAAATGTTTCAGTGATTCCTACGCAGCAAAAATATTTATGTTTCATAGGCCAGTAAAGATCATTAATGGAAAAGTCCAGGCACAAGCAGAGGCATCATTCTGGTGGAAATTTCCCCTGTCCATTTTATCAATGGAGGAAGAGTATAGCGAGGTACAAAGAATTATTTTCCAGCAAAATAGGTGCATCCCAAAAGAGATATGGCCAAAGGAATGGGCAAGCTGGAACTATACCAATACCCATCCTCACTGGGAAAGAGTCCGGGAAGCTGCAAAAGAATATCAAACACCATATGAAGTCATCCGAGAAAAAATCACTCATGACATTTCCAGGTTAAGGTTGCGGATTACATCCCTCAATCCAAAAGAGAAGGAATATAGCAGAGAAGAACCGTCCAATTCCAGGCGTTACTTCACAAGGTCTTCGAAAAGATGCCTGGAAGACAATTCTGTGATCGATAAAGGATAATTGTCCTAATCCTTGCTAAGCCCACCTTAATCCTCCATTACCTACCAAAAAATCCTCAAAAAATATCCTACCCATGCCAAGACAAATTCCCACATCTTTCTATACTAGCCGGGCCCCACTTCACGTTGTTTTCCTACCATAATCATCCAAAAACTCTCAAAACATATCCTACCCATGCCAAGACAAATTTCCGCCTCTTTCCATGCAATCCGGGCCCCACTTCACCTTGTTTTCACATGCCTCCACATGCTTCTTCACATGCAACACCGTAAATTCACATGGCATCACATACTTTCACATGCTACACCATGTATATTTCACCCCGTTCACATGCTTTCAAGTGTTTTTAGTGGTTTTGCCTAAAGTCCTTCACATGCCGAGAGGGACCCGCTTGTAGATAGGTTTGCCATGTAAGATAGGTTTGCTTTATCTAGAATGTTTGTCTTGTAATAACCTCCTAGTCATATATAAAGGAGGCCTTGTAGTAGTTGTAGGATCATCGTGTAATCAGCTTAGAAAACATCTTAGAAAAAAGCTTAGAATTATCTTGTACTCTTTGTAAATCTCTTGCGATATATTTCATATGAGTTCTTTCTAAATTTCCCTCTTGTTCTTTCTTTCGAATGGATGGAAAGGCTGGTCCATGTATGAAAATAAAGTAAGTGTACTCTTTGAAAGTTAGCTTATTATAGTACGGTCCATATATGAAAATAGAGTAAGTGTACTCTTTGAAAGTTAGCTTATTGTAGTGCGAAAGTTTTCTGAGTTATGAACAGCTAACGTTGGTTATAGTACAAAAGTTTTCTGAGTTGTGTAGCTTGGCAAGGTTGAAGCCAGCCCCCTTTGTAGGAGAAAACTTTTGCGACTATAAATAAATTAACTGTTTGTGTAGCTTGGCAAGAGCCAGCCCCTTGGTGTAGCTTGGCAAGAGCCAGCCCCCTTTTTTGTAGGAAAACTTTCGTACCTATGATTAAGCTTGCTTTCCTCGAGTCTCTTGCTTTATTCCTTATACTGTGGTTTCATACCTATGATTAAGCTTGCTTTCATGGAGTCCCAATGTGATGCTCACTTTGCTAGAGCAATGAGGTTTCTTCATCGGTGCTCCAAGACAAAATGCATACAAACATTTGAAGGAGTTTGTGAACACTTGTTGAGGGAGCAAACAAACAAATGTCTCCGAGGATACACTGAGGCTAAGGCTTTTTCCCTTCTCTCTACGAGGAAAAGCTTAAGATTGGTTGGAACGTTTGCCGAACCATTCCATTCATACTTGGGATGAGTTGGGGGAAAAGTTTATTTCTAAGTTCTTCTCTCCAGGGCATATGGCTACACTTCGCGATGAGATTTTGGTATTCAAGCAAGAGCCAAATGAACCACTACACGAGATATGAGAACGTTATAGAACAGTGGTTAAGGAATGTCCCAACAACGATATGACGGAGAATATGATTCAACAATCTTTCTATCGTGGGATTAACACAACCAACTAATGTTTAATGAATCAACTTGCCGGTGGGAACTTCATAACTACGCCTTATGCGGAGGCGTGTGAGATTTTACATGAAATGGCAGAAACATCATTGGCGTGGCAATCTGGGCTAATGTTCTACAAGGTGATCCAAATGTGATCCACCTTCACATAGAGTTGCATGACCATGGGCAAGCCATTGCTGAATTGACTACCACCATGAATCAATTAGCAAAGGATCAACTTCAACACGTGCAAAATTTTAAGCAAGTTAATGTTATGGAGGAAGTGAACATGATGGTGAACAAAAGAAGGACCAAGGTTCCATAAGTACAACATCGAGGGGAGAATTATGTGCAAGAGGATAGTAGTTTTGATCAAGATGATTCTTACAATCAATAAGAGGAGGTGCAATATGTGAACAACTTCCAAGGGCAATGAAACAACTTTCAAGGCTCAAACCAACAACAATAGCGACCCCAAAACAATCAAGGCAATTGAAATTCTAACAACCAAGGAAATTGGGGTGGTGGCAATAATCAAGGGAATTGGCATAATAACAACAATCAAGGAAATTGGAGTGGCAATAATCAATGAAATTGGGGGTAACAATCACAGCGGATGGAACAATGATTAAGGCAATCAGGGGTCAGGTTTTTAATCTCATCAACTGTGCAACCCGCTTCCTTATCTTTCCCATGGTCCAAGTTCTTCAAACAATGAGATGGGGCGTATTGAGAACATGTTTAAACAAATGATGGAAAATAAGGGCGATTAGGATGCCCAACTTGCCTCACACAACATATCGACTCGCAACTTAGAAGTTCAAATGTGGAAAATCTCTCAAGCTCTAAATTCTCGTCCTAAGGGGGCACTACCAAGTGACATGGTAGTAAATCAGAGGGTGGAAACAACACGGGGCATGCCATGACTGTTACTACAAGAAGTGGAAGAGGTGGGAATGCACCCACCTCAAGTCAAAAGCAACTTGTGGATGATGAGCAAGTGGTACAAGAAGAAGAGGTCCCGAACAATGTGGCGCAATCAAATGATGAAGTTCGCATTGATATTGATGATAGTGAGGAAAAGACTCAAGAGGAGGTGAACCCGTCTAGGGATCACATTATTGACATATCGGAGCCGGTAGTGCAAAAGGTTAAGGCACCATTCCTAAGCCTCCACCTCCATACCCTCAAAGACTTGCCAAGCAAAATGGCGAGAATCAATTCAAGAAGTTCATTCAAATGATGAAGAGTCTCTCAATCAATGTGCCATTAGCTGAAGCTTTGAAACAAATGCCAGGTTATGCGAAGTTTATGAAGGATCTCTTGACAAAGAAGCGGTCAATGAATTTTGAAACTATCAAAGTCACTCATCAAGTGAGTAAAATTGTAAATTCAATGGCTCCTAAATTAGAGGATCCCGGTGCTTTCACGATTCCTTGTACAATTGGAAGTGTCGAGTTTCCTAAAGCTCTTTCTGATCTTGGGGAAAGTATCAATTTTATGACCTATTCGGTTTTCAAGACCTTGGGAATTGGGCAACCAAGACCCACCTCTATGAGATTGAAAATGGCCGATCGCACTATGAAGAGACCTTTGGGAGTGATTGAAGATGTCTTGGTTTGTGTTGATAAATTTATTCTTCTGCTGGATTTTGTCATTCTAGATTGTGAAGTTGATTATGAGGTGCCGATTATTCTTGGAATACCTCTCCTTGCTAGGGGGAAGGCTCTTTGTGATGTTCAAGCTGGAGAACACACCTTCCAGGTGGGTGATGAACAAGTGGTTTTCCATGTGTGTAAGTCCATGCGGCAACCAAACAGTAACGAGGTGTGCTCTTTTGTGGACTTAGTGACCGATGTTATTGTTGATGACACAAGTGTTATGATCAATGTTGGCGATATTTTGGAGGCTGTTTTGCTTAAATTTGATGATGATGAGATGGATGGCTTCATGAAATGTGTGAACTCTTTGCAAGGATTGGGGTTGTACAATTATGCACCTCGGAAATTATCTTTGGATCTTGAAAATTGGACAACTCCTCCTACAAAGTCTTCCATTGAAGAGCCTCCTACCTTGGAGTTGAAGCCATTGCCTCCACATCTTTGGTATGAATTTCTTGGCCCTTGTTCTAAATTACCAGTTATTCTTTCCACTTGTTTGACTAACGTGCAGGTAGATTACACATTAGGGCAATGCTCAAAAGAGAAAGAAGGCTATTGGGTGGATATTGGTGGATATTCGGGGGATAAGCCCCACATTTTTCATGCATAATATCAACTTGGAGGAAGGCACAAAACCATATATTGAAAATCAAAGGAGAATCAATGAGGCCGTGCAAGAAGTTGTCAAAAAGAAGATTATCAAGCGGTTGGATGCCGAGGTTGTCTACCCCATCTCCGATAGTTCGTGGACTTCTCCGGTTCAATGTGTCCCGAAGAAGGGGGCATGACGGTGGTCACCAAAGATAAGAATTAGTTGATTCTTACGAGAACGGTGACCGGATGGAGGGTATGTATGGACTATCGCAAGCTCAACAAAGTCACAAGGAACGATCATTTTCCACTTCCTTTCTTAGATCAAATGCTTGATAGATTGGAGGGCCGTGCTTTCTATTGCTTTCTTGATGGGTATTCGGGCTACAACCAAATTCTTATTGCTCCGGAGGATCAACAGAAAACTAAATTTACATGTCCCTATGGTACTTTCGCCTTCAAGCGGATGCCATTTGGTTTGTGCTATACATCGATGGCTTTTCGAAGGTGTATGATGGCTATCTTCACGGACATGGTGGAGGACTACCTTGAAGTGTTCATGGATGACTTCTCGGTGGTTGGAGATTCTTTTGATGATTGTCTTGCAAATTTCGATAAAGTGTTGGCAAGATGTGAAGAAACAAATTTGGTGCTCAATTGGGAGAAGTGTCATTTCATAGTCGAGGAAGGCATTTTACTTGGCCACAAAATCTCAAAGAATGATTGAAGTTGACAAGGCAAAGATTGAGGTGGTTTCTAAACTTCTACCTCCTTCTTCGGCGAAGGGTGTGCAGAGTTTCTTAGGCCACGCGGGGTTTTATCGGCGTTCCATCAAAGATTTCTCTAAGGTGGTGAACCCATTGTGCAAGTTTCTTGAGAAGGATGCTAAGTTCAACTTTGATGATAATTGCATGAGAGATTTTGAATTGTAAAGTTTAAGTTGACAACTACTTCCATCATCACTGCTCCAAATTGGAGTGTCCCTTTTGAACTCATGTGTGATGCAAGTGATGTAGCGGTTGAGGCTGTTTTGGGGCAACACATTAACAAGATTTTTCACCCGGTCTATTATGCTAGTAAGACCATGAATAGTTTCCAAGTCAACTACACCGTTACGGAGAAAGAGCTCATCGACATTGTGTTTGCAATTGAGAAGTTCTGCCCGTACTTGATGGGTACGAAGGTCATTGTCCACACGGATCATGTGGCACTTAGTTATCTTATGAGAAATAAAGATTCTAAAGTTCTCTTGATGAGATGGGTGCTTTTGTTGCAAGATTTTGATATTGACATCCAAGATAGAAAAGGGAGTGAAAACTAGGTGGCGGACCACTTGTCTCGTTTGGAGGAGGAGGGGAGGCCACATGATGGCCTTGAAATTAATGACTCCTTCCCTAATGAGCAACTCTTGGATATTTCAATGAAAGAGGTGCCATAATTTGCGGGTCTAGCAAATTTTCTTGCGTGTGAAATCATCCCGGATGAGTTTTCTTCAAACCAAAGGAAGAAGCTCAAACGGGATTGTTAAGAATATTATTGGGATGAAACATACCTTTACGGATTTGTACGGATTGGGTGAATTAGAAGATGTGTGCTGGTAGAAGAGCAATGTGAAATTCTTGGGGCTTGTCATTTTTCGCCATATGGGTGGAGCAAGAATGTCGGCAAAGTGCTAAGTTGCGATTTTTATTGGCCCACTCTTTACAATGATGCTAGTGAGCTAGTGAAAAGATGTGATGAATGTCAACGGGCAGGTGGAATCTCAAAGAAAAATGAAATGCCTCTCACTACCATTCTGAAGATCGATATTTTTGATGTGTGGGGTATTGAATTCATGGGTCCTTTTGTGAGTTGTTGTGGAAACATATACATCTTGGTCGCGGTTGATTATGTTTCCAAATGGGTTGAGGCCATTGCTCTACCCAACAATGAGGCGAGAGGTGTGGTGACATTCTTGAAGAAGAATATTTTCACAAGGTTTGGTACTCCGCGAGCTATTATAAGCGATTGTGGGTCACATTTTTGCAACAAGGCTTTCAACACTTTACTTGGCAAGTATGGTGTTACTCATAAGGTCACAACTCCCTATCATCCAAGAGCTAGCGGTCAAGTGGAAGTCTCTAACTGGGAGATAAAGAGTATTTTGTCCAAAACGGTGAATGCTAATCGGATGGATTGGTCCAAGAAGCTTGATGATGCACTGTGGGATTATCAGACGGCTTACAAAATACCTATCAGAATATCGCCATACCAGTTGGTGTTCGGAAAAGCTTGTCATCTTCCTGTGGAACTAGAGCACAAGGCTATGTGGGTTCTAAAGAAGTTGAATCTTGATTGGGATGTAGCCGCTAGCTTGAGGGTTGCACATTTGAATGAATTGGATGAGTTCCGGTACCCTGCTTATGCAATTTCGTCCCTGTACAAGAAAAGATGAAATATCTCCATCACAAATACATTTGGAACAAAGAGTTCAAGGTGGGGGATCTTGTATTGTTGTTCAATTCAAGGTTGAGGATGTTTCCCGGGAAGCTAAAGTCTAAATGGAGCAGTCCTTTTGAAATTGTGGGTGTGATACCTTTTTGTGCATTGGACTTGAAGAACAAAAATAATGAAGTATTCCGAGTCAATAGTCACCGGGTGAAACACTATTTGGGAAAAGTTGGAGATAGCCACGTCGTTGTGGTCATTCATTTCAATTGATGGTATTTTGCGTCGTGCCGCGATGTTAAATCAGGCACTTCTTGGGAGGCAACCCATATTTTTCTTTTGTAGTTAGGTGTTGCTAACTTGATTTGAAGTGTGCTACAAGGATGAGTGTGACTTACAGGAATGGTGGACAAAAATCTGGCTAAGTGCTGTAAGAATTGCGGGCCTCAATTGAATTGTGTGGACCGCACATTGGTAGTTGCTGCAACAAAAAATTGTACTGCAGCTGCAGAATTATCTTCCGGACCGCACAAATGAAGGGGTGAAAATGCAAACTCTCTGAAGTTTAGTCTGTTAGAGAAAAAGGTCGATGTCCGACTGCAAGAGGAAATCTGTGGCCGCAACAAGAAATCTGCGGCCGCACATAACATTTTGCGGACCGTAGATGAAGAATCAAAACTGAAGACCCAGGTAACAGAGTGCGGACCACACTTGAAATTGTGCGGCTGCACTCGACCTTCTACCCCCTTAGCCGACCAAAGGGTATAAATAGAGAAAATAGGGCACTTCTTAAGCTTTTTCACTCTCTCAGCATAAAAAAAATAGTCCTTTGTTAAATTTCTTGGTGATTTCATCTATCCACACGCCCAACAATTTGGATCACTCATTCCTTTCGCTCATTCCTTATACTCATTCACATTTGATATGCTTAAATTCCTTGTTAGAATTTTTTTATTTTCTTAGTGTAATTTTTTTTTAGGCCATTTGTCAGTAGAACTCAATTGTACATCCATGTGGGGGTAAATCTGTAGTGGGTTAACTAATACATGCTCATTGGAGACTGGTCAACATATTTTCTTGCCTTTATGATGTTACCATGTCGAATTGAGCACAAAAATTGCAAAACCTAAAATGGCCCAATTGAACTGTTCAAAGTTTTTGAATTCTGCGGCTGCAGGTCTAATTGTACGGTCCGCATAAATGGATTTTAGGGCTTTATTAGAGTAGGAGGGGTCTGTGGCCACAAGGTAAAATATGTGGACCGCAGAATTCCTATTGCGGCTGCAGAACAACCCTTTTACTGTCATCAGCGCTTCACTTTATGACTCAAATGTGCAGCCACAGGTCTAATTGTGCGGGCTGCAGAAATCATGTTGCGTCCGCACATCAGCCAATTCTCTGTCATCAAAGAGTTGGCATATTTTGTGTTTTTGAGTTGCGCCCCTAAATAAAATTGTGGGGACTGCATTTCACTTTTTGTGGCTGCATATTAAAATTGTGCGGTCCGCAAGAAAATTATGCGGACTGCAGATCCTTATCCTGGAAGAATGTTTAAACTGGGAACCCCACTGTGTTTCTTAGTGTATACTTGCATATCTCCTAGTACATCTGAACATTCATCGCCTTTGCTTGATAGATAATGGTTCGATCTAGAGGCAGAGGTGACACTTCTAAAGGGAGGGGTGAACCTTCTAAGGGTCGAGGCAAGAGTGCCTTACCCCTCGGCCAACAAAGGAAAATAACAAAGAAAACTACAAACGGCAGAGGGAGAAGTGCAGATCTCTCCAAGACGAGCTCTTATATCCCGCCTAGGGAAGCATCAGAGGGCAAATCAGCCTCTGTTCAAGAACAGCCGGCCGTACAGTCAAGGCCGCAAGGAGATACCATCTCAAGGACGAGTCGTCCTCATCTCATGGCACTTTCGAGGGATCGGAAAGTGCTAGTCAGGCTTCTGAGCCATCAACTAAACCTGTTCCTAAGGCATAAGACATACCAGTTCAAGATAACCCCGATGATGGCAGAGGGGGAGATGCTACATCTGCCGGCCTTGAAAGGTCGAAGAAGAAAGAAGTCTGGGAGGACCGTTTTGTCAGCTTGGCTGCCTTCACCAGCTTTCGTACATAGTGGCCACTAAGGTCGCTTACTCTTGAGTGACAATTTCAATTGCAAGATTTGGAGAGGTACAACCCAGGAGTGTTGAGACAGTTCAAGGAACGTAAGGGATGGATGTGGTTCACCCAGAGTCTCATTGATGCCAAAGAGTACCTTATCCGTGAATTCTATGCCAATGTGGCGCATATCAAAAAAGGGACAAAGGTCACCAAAGTGCGTATCCTCAAAGCGAGATTTGATCAGCATATACTCAGCACATACTTAGGTTTTGAAGATGTTGAGTCCAAGGAATATTTGGAGAAGTTTGAAATGGAAGATGCAACTCGGCCTTGGTTAGCGGAGATTCTAGCAGTACCAGGGCCACCGCCACCATAGATTGCCGCTGAGGTTCCTATCCATAAGAGCACGCTGAATTTTGAGGAGAAGGGGTAGCAAACCTTTTTCTGCCGATGCCTACTGCCCCACTTTCTATGATGCAAGTCTCCTAGGCATTGGCGAGCCTCAACAACTGGATGTAGAGAGCAACTGTAAAGCTGTCTGACTTAGCCGGTACTGTTGCAGCAGAATCTACTGCTCAGGCACCTCAGTTTCCCCCGGCAGTTGAGGAGACATTGAAGAAGATCCTAGAGAACCAGAACACCATTATGGCTACCTTGGTACAACACGGATCAGTGATCGAAGAGCTGGGAAAGGAAGTAAAGAAGATGAGAAAGTCCCAGGCCAGCAAGAAGTCAGTGGACAAGCTCCGGAGACAGGTGACCAAGCTTGCTCCAGCAGGAGATCTCCCCTTTGACATGCTGATTGACCCACACCATTCAGGCCTAGATCCTACAACACCAGCAGCACTGGCGGCACCAGCTGTCTAGTCTGAGGAGCCAAACTTTGCTGCTGACACTGCTGAGGCAGTGTATAAGATGTTCACCAACCCAGGCTCACCCAGAGTTGAGGATGATGAGATTCAGTTGGATGAGACTGAGGGAGGTGATATTGCTGGGAACACAGATATGTCAAAGGAGCCATAGAGAGTTTTCTTCACTTTTTCCTACTCTTATTTTCTTAAGCATTAGGGACAATGCTTATATTTATTCGCGGGGGGG
>MCJB01028613.1:226860-269271 GCA_002018475.1 Nicotiana obtusifolia
CCCCCCCCCCCACAAGAAGAGATGATACTTTATAAAACACCGATTTAAGAGCTAATACAAGGCTAATGTACAACGAAATACAATTTTTTATTAATAACCCGCCAAAAACTCAAGTAAGTGAAATTAGGTCTTTTACATTTTCTTTAACAAGTTCCGAAATAATTTAGGCGCTTTAATTAACAAGTGGTGTGCAACCATTACAAATATTTCATGATTCGGGTCCTAAACTACCCGGACATAAGCATAATTAGTAGCTATGCACAGACTCTCGTCATCTCGTACATATGTAGCCTCCGCAATTAGAAGCAAATAACAATTTAAATCACCTATGGGGTAAATTCCCTCTTACAAGGTTAAGCAAGAGACTTATCTTGTCTCAAAGCTCGCTTTCCGGTCTCAAATTCGCTCTAAAGCCTCAACTTGGTGCCGAAAATTTTGAAACTAGTCAAATGTTGTATAAATTAATCAATATATGTTTCAAAGTTCATAAATTAACTATTAGAGTAATTACCCAACCCAAATTAAAAGATTCTTAAAATTCACCCCCTGGCCCACGTGCCCAGATTCCGGAAATTTTTGAAGAAAGTTATTACCTATAACCTCACGAACTCAAATATATAACTTTCACTCAATCCCATAACCATTTTCGTGGGTAAATTTTATTTTTATCAAAACCTAGGGTTATTCATCTAAACACATAATTTTCACAAATTTACATATTAAAATATACCCATGATCTATGTATTTAACTTACATTGAGGAGAAATTACGTACCTCCAATTGCTAGGTGAAAATCCCTCTCTAAGAAGCTCCAAAGTAGCCTAAGAAGTGAGAGAAATGGTTTAAAATGGTCCAAGTCTCGTAATAAATGCATGCCCAGCAGTCTTTCCGCTTCTGCGGTTCCTTAGCCGCATCTGTGGAAGATTCATCATAGATGCGGTCCTCCCATATTGGCCTAAATCCGCATCTGCGGAAGAATGGCTCGCTTCCGCGAGCCCGCTCCTACTGCGTAAGAGCCGTACCTGCGCCTATCCTCACTTCTGCAGTCCATTGACCGCTTCTGCGGTCGCTCATCTGTGCCCGCCTCGTTCGCATCTGCGATTCCTCGGCTACCTAGGCTGGGCCGTTTCTTCAGCTGCTTGCTCGCTTTCGCGAGCTCGCACCTGCGGCTGGCCCTCCACAAGTGCAATTGCACTAGAAGCTGGGTGCTTCAGCCATTCAACTAAGGCCAAATGACTTCCGTGCATCCTCCGAATGGCATCCGGGGGCCCCCGAGGCCCCGCCCAAACATACCAATAAGTTTGAAATCATGAGACGGACTTGCTCGAACCCTTGGAACCCGGAAAACAACACCAAAACTAAGAATCACACCCCAAACCAAATCGAGTCAACTTATGAACTTCATATTTTTCCAACTTACTCCGAACGCACTGAATCATACTTAAACTACTTGAAATGACACCAAATTTCGGGTGCAAGTCTTAAATCACCATACAGAACTATTCCCAGGCTCGAAATCCCAAACAGACCTCGATAACACCAAAACCTATTGCAAACCAAATTTAAAGAACTTTTAAACCTTCAATAAGCCAACTTTTAATATTAAGCACTGAAACGCTCCCGGGTCATCCAAAATCTGATCCGAACATATACCCAAGTCCAAAATCATCATACGAACTTATAGGAACCGTCAAATCCCGATTCCGAGGTCGTTTACTCCAAATGTCGACCAAAGTCAAACTTATCCTTTTAAAGCCAGACTAAGGAACCAAGTGTTCCGATTTCAACCCGAACCCTTTCAGATCCCGAACTAACCATCCGCACAAGTCATAAAACAGTAAAAACTCATACGGAGAGTCTTATTTAGAGGAACAGGGATCTAGAAAGCAAAATAACCAATCGGGTCGTTACATTCTCCACCTCTTAAACACATGTTCATCCTCGAACGAGTCTAGAATCATACCTGGAGTGCTGAATAGGTGTGGATATCTGCTCCGCATATCCTCTTCAGCCTCCCAAGTTGCCTCCTCGACTGGTTGGCCCCTCCACTGAACTTTTACTGCAGAAATCTTCTTGGACCTACTATGGAAAACCTGTCTGTCAACAATGGCAACTGGCTCCTCCTCATAACCCAGGCTCTCATCTAGCTGAACCGTGCTGAAGTCTACACATGCGACTTGTCGGCATGATACTTCCAGATCATAGACATGTGGAAAACCGGATGAACTCCCGATAGACTAGGAGGCAAAGCAAGCTCATAAGAACCCTCCCCAACTCGTCTCAACACCTCAAATGGGCTTATAAAACTTGGGCTCAACTTGCCCTTCTTCCTGAACCTAACAATTCCCTTCATCGGCGAGACCTTCAAGAGAACCTTCTCGCCCACCATGAATGACAAATCACGTGCCTTCTAATCCGCGTAATCTTCTGTCTAGAATGTGTTGTGCGAAGTCGCTCCTAAATCAACTTTACTTTTTCCAAGGAATCCTTTACGAAATCGGTACCATACAACTTAGCCTCACTGGGCTCAAACCATCCGATGGGCGAATGACATCGCGGACCATATAAAGCCTCGAATGGAGCCATCTCGATGCTGGACTGATAACTGTTGTTGTAAGCAAACTCGGCGAAAGTCTAGAATCGATCCCACTGTCCTCTGAAGTCAATCACACATGCCCTGAGCATATCCTCCAAGATCTGAACTGTCCGCTCCGACTGCCCGTCGGTCTGCGGATGAAAGGCTGTGCTGAGCTCTACTCGGGTCCCCAACTCACTCTGTATTTCCCTCCAGAAATGCGAAGCAAACTAAGGGCCTCTAAATGATATAATGGATATAGGCACACCGTGCAACTGAACAATCTCTTGTATGTAAATCTGAGCCAACCTCTCTAAAGACTACATGGTAGCAACCGGAATGAAGTGTGCCAACTTGGTAAGCCTGTTGACAATGACCCAAACCGCATCAAACTTCCGCACGGTCCGTGGAAATTAAGGCACCTCACAACATACTCAACTATGTCCTTCATCATCCGCCACAACCAATAATGCTGCTTCAGGCCGCGATACATTTTTGTAGCACCTGGATGAATAGAATACCGAGAACTGTGCGCCTCCTCTAGGATCTTCGCCCTCAAGACATCAACATTTGGAACACATAGGCGACTCTGGAGTCGTAGAACCCCATCCTCCCCGGTTGTATCCTCCTAGGCACCACCCTATAGAACCGTCTCTCTGAGAATCAACATGTGTGGACCATCAAACTGGCGAGCCTTGATCTGCTCGAATAGTGAAGACTAGGCGACAATGCATGCAAGAACTCTGCTAGGCTCTGAAATATCCAACCTCACAAGTCTGTTAGCCAAGTACTGGATGTCCAAAGCTAGTGGCCTCTCCTTCATTGAAATGAATGCCAAACTACCCATACTCTCCATCTTTCTGCTCAAGGCATCTGCAACTACATTCGCCTTGCCTGGATAATAAAGGATGGTAATATCACAATATTTTAGTAACTTGAGCCTCCTGCGCTGTCTCAAATTGAGATCCCTCTGCTTGAACAATTGCTACAAGCTGCGATGATCGGTGTAAACCTCCCAGGGCGACCCATAAAGATAATGCCTCAAGATCTTAAGTGCATGAACAATCGCAGCCAACTCCAAATCGTGTACAGGGTAATTCTTCTCGTTGGGCTTCAACTGACGTGAAGCATATGCAATAATTCGCCCCTCCTGCATCAATTACATAACCAAACTAATGCGTGAAGCGTCACAATACACAGTATACATTCCTGAATCGGAAGGCAACACTAACACTGGTGCTGAAGTTAATGCGATCTTGAGCTTCTGAAAGCTCGGCTCACAATCATCGGACCATCGGAAGGGAGCACCCTTATGGGTCAATCTAGTCAAAGGTGCTGCAATAGATGAGAAGCCCTCCACAAACCAACGATAATAACCTGCTAACCCCAGGAAGCTCCTGATCTCAGTCGCCATGGTAGGACGAGGCCAACTCTGTACTGCCTCGATCTTCTTGGGATCTACCTTAATACCCTCACCTGATACTACATGTCCTAAGAACGCCACAGAATCTAACCAAAACTCACACTTGGAGAACTTAGCATATAGCTTCTATTCTCGCAAGGTTTGAAGCACCACTCTTTAATGCTGCTCATGCTCCTCCATGCTACGTGAGTAGATCAAAATGTCATCAATGAAGACAATGACAAACGAATAAATATATGGCCTGAACCCTCGGTTCATCAAATCCATAAAAGCCACTGGGGCGTTAGTCAAACTGAAAGACATCACTAAACTCATATGGCCATATTTAGTCCGGAAAGCCGTCTTCGGTCATCAGAATCCCGAATCTTCAGCTGATGGTACCTCGATCTCAAGTCGATCTTAGAGAACACCCTAGCACCATGCAACTGGTCAAACATATCATCAATATGCGGCAACGAGTACCTGTTCTAATGGTAACTTTGTTCAACTAGCGGTAATCAATGTACATCCTCATAGTTCAATCTTTCTTCTTCGCAAAAAACACCAGTGCACCCCAAGGTGACACACTCGGTATGACGAACCCCTTTGCTAGAAACTCCTCAAGCTGTTCCTTCAACTCCTTCAACTCTTTCAGAGCCATATGATATGATGAAATAGAGATAGGTTGGGGTACCTGGAGCCAAATCAATACAGAAATCAATATCACGACCTGGTTGCATGCCTGGAAGATCATAGGGGAATACATTGGAGAACTCCCGGACCACGGGCACTGAATCAATCGCTAGAGTCTCTGTAGTAGTATCCTGAACATAAGCTAGATAAGCCAAACAACCCTTCTCGACCATGTGTCGAGCCTTCAGAAAAGAGATAACCCGACTAGATGTACTGACGGACGAACCCTTCCACTCCAATCTAGGCAACTCTGGCATCTCCAACAGTCTTGGCATGGCAATCAAGGATGGAGTGATATGGAGATAACCAATCCATGCCTAGGAAGATCTCAAAGTCGGTCATATCGAGCAACAACAGATCTGCTCGGGTCTTATAACCACAGAAAGTAACAATGCAGGACCGATAGATCCGATCCACGATAATATAATTGCCCACTCATGTGGAAATATACAGGAGTACCCAAGGACTCACGTGGAACACCCAAGAAATGAGCAAACAGAGATGAAACATATGAATATGTAGACCCTGGATCAAATAGTATTGAAGCATTCCTACCGCAGACAAAAATAATACTTATGATCACGGCATCTGAGGCCACTACATCTGGTCTAGCCGGAAAAGCATAGAATCTGGCTGAAGCGCCTCCTGGCCGCCCTCCACCTCTAGGACGGCCCCTACCCACCTGCCCCCCGCCTCTAGGCGGCCGGACGGCTAGTGGGGCAACTGGTGCTTGAATCATAGACTGCTCCCTTCTTCACTGCCTTGCCCCAAAGTCCGGGGCAGAACCTCTGCTCATGAATAAGGTCCCCGCACTCGAAACAACCTTTTAGTACGGTGGACTGCTGACCTGAAGTCTGACCCTGATGGCCTGAATACCCACTGGAGGAACCCTGAATAGCTGGTAGGCGGTAGGAACTCTCTGGCATAGCACTAAAATAAGGTTGCACTGGAGCACCTCGAGGAAGCGGCGGTGCTAGTTATGTGGGCCTGCTAGACTGACCCCTCACGAACTGACCCCTGCCCCCATCCGGGACACCACTAAACTCTCCAGAATATCGAAACCGCTCATTCCTCGTCGCCTGCTCTCGGCTCCGCTGACGGACACCCTCGATCCTTCGAGCTATCTCCACAACTAGCCCGAAAGAAATCCCCATCTCCACTTCTCGAGCCATGGTGGCTTGGATACCAGAGTGCAACCGAAAACAAAACTCCATACTCTCTCTGCATCAGTAAAAAGTATCATAAGTTCATGGCAAGACAACTCAGAGAATCTTTCCTCATAGTCGGTCACCGACATCTGGCCTTGCTGAAGCTGCTCAAACTGAAAACGCAACTCTTCCCTCTGAGAGGATGGAATATATCTATCTAAGAAGGGGCGTGTAAATTGATCCCAAGTCATGGGAGAAGAACTTGCTGCTCTGCCGAAAAGATAGGACATCCACCATCTACGGGCCCTACCCTCAAACTGAAAGGTGATAAAGTCCACCCCGTGGGACTCTAATATTCTCATGTTGTATAGTCTGTCCTTGAACCGATCAATAAAGTCCTAGGGATCCTCATATCGCTTGCTTCCAAAGATAGGAGGATGAAGCTGGGTCCATCTGTCCAATAGCTTCTGCGGTTCACCGGCCGCAGCTGGTCTCGGCTCAGGTATAACTGCTGCAACTAGCTGAGCTCCTCCCACGGGTAGGGCACCCCGGGTCTGATATACGGCTGCTGCATGCCCTGGAGCCTGAGCGGTAAAGGTCTGTGCTCCCCCTCCCGTCTGAGATGCGCTGGGTCTGCTGGAAATAAACCAGGTTGAGTCATAGAATCTATGAAATGCAGCATGCTGCCCGTGAGCTCCTGGAATCACGATGCGGATATGAAATCCACCGGGTCTGGCTCTGCTGCAGGCACCTCGCCCTGCTCCTCAATAATAGGATCCTCTATTGGATCCACTGGTGGCATGACTGGAACAACTCTGGGACGCCCTCGTCCTCTACCATGAGCTGTAGCCCTCCCTAGGCCTCTGCCTCGGCCTCTAGCAACAGGGGGAGCAAATCCTCCATGATCGGGTAAATCTACCGCGTGCGTTCTCACCATTTGTGAGAGAAGACGAGAATGATACACAACACAACATCAACTGCACGATAGGAGATGAAGAAAAGAGTAGTTTCCTAACACCCTATAGCCTCTCGAAGATAACTACGGGCGTCTCCCCACTAATCTGCAAGACTCTATAAGGCCTGCTCATAACTTGTGAGACCTACGTAAACCTAGTGCTCTGATACCATATTGTCACGATTCAATTTCTCTTATAGGCCGTGATGGCGCCCAACATTGTCGTTAGGAAAGCCAATGATGGAATAACTACAAGATTACTCCTTTTAATAGGTTTTCAAGTAATTAGATTCCATTTATTAAAAGATCTAAGAAGTAGAAAGTATAATAAGTAAAGCGAAAGAAACTGAGCGCAGTCAATATATAAACACTCCAAAACCACAAAGCCTACTAGAGTGTGTGCCAAGGCCTGGTTTCACAAGTGTATGAGGACTAGTAGAATATACAAAAACTCTAACTACTATTTGAAATAATATAGATAGAAAATAAGTACAAAATAAAGGCTCTAGGTGCTGCAGAACGGCTCAGAAAGCAGCTCACCACTAGGCCTCAGGATACCAGGAATGCGCAGCGGTGTGACCGCCAGATGCACCTGCCTCATATTCTGCACGGTTAGTGCAGAAATGTAGCGTGAGTATATATATAACATGTACCCAGTAAGTATCAAGTCTAACTTTGAAGAAGTAGTGATGAGGGGTCGATATCAATACTTACTATGGGCTAACAGTAAAGAAATATAGAATTCTAAATAAGCATGAGTTATGTAAATAATAATAACAACTCAATAACAAGCATAAAGTAAATAATTCTTTCATGCATGGTAAGACCCAATAAATTTCTGTCTTATATAATTCATAGCCTCTCAAGCCCGGGAAAGATATCAAATATATAATTACACTTCGAGTGTTAATCACGCACGATTATGCCGAGGTCGAACGACCTGATCCAGAATATTGTGTACACTGCCGAGGGTCGAGCAGCACAAACCATAGATTCATCTATCTACTGCTGAGGCGTTCCACCCGCTCCACAAGAAGAGAGGATACTTTATAAATAACCGATTTAAGAGCAAATACAAGGCTAATGTACATCGAAACACAATTTTTTATTAACCCGCCAAAGCTCAAAGTAAGTGAAATTCGTTCTTTTACAATTCCTCTAACAAGTTCCGATACAATTTAGGCGCTTTAATTAACAAGTCGGGTGCAAATGTTATAAATATTTCACGATTCGGGTCCTATACTACCTGGACATAAGCATAATTAGTAGCTACGCACGGACTCTCGTCACCTCGTGCGTACATAGCTCCCACAATCAGAAGCAAATAGCAATTTAAATCACCTATGGGGTAAATTCTCTTTTACAAGGTTAGGCAAGAGACTTACCTTGTTTTAGAGCTCGCTTTCTGGTCTCAAATTCTCTCTAAAGCCTTAACTCGGTATGAAAAAATCCGAAACTAGTCAAATGTTGTATAAATTAGTTAATATATGTTTCAAAGTACATAATTTTATTATTAGAGCAATTACCCAACCCAAATTGGAAGATTCTTAAAATTCACCCCCGAGCCCACGTGCACGGATTTCGGACCTAGCTTATTCATATAAACCCATAATTTTCACAAATTTACATGTTAACATATACCCATAATCTATGTGTTTAACTTACATTGAGTAGAAATTACTTACCTCCAATTTCTAAGTGAAAATCCCTCTCTAAGAAGCTCCAACATCGCCCAAGAAGTGAGAGAAATGAATAAAATGGCCTAAGTCCCATAATAAATGAATGTTCTGCTCGGCAGTCTTTCCACTTCTGTGGTTCCTTGGCCGCATCTGCGGAAGGTTTATCGCAGATGTGGCCCTCCCACTTCTGCGAACTTGCTCCTGCATCATAAGAGCCGCACTTGCGCCCATACTTGCTTATGCGGTCAATTGACTGCTTCTGCGGTCGTGCATTTGCGCCCGCCTCGTCCGCATCTGCGATTCCTGGGCTGCCTAGGCTGGGCTGCTTCTGCGAGCTTGTATATGTGGCTGGCCCTCCACAGGTGCAATTGCACCAGAAGCTTGGAGCTTCAGCTATTCAATCAAGGTCAAATAACTTCCGTGCATCGTCCGAATGGCATCCGAGGCCCCCGAGGTCCCGCCCAAATATACCAACAAGTTTGAGATTATGAGACGGACTTGCTTGAATAGTCGAAATGCGGAAAACAACCCCAAAACTAAGAATCACACCCAAACCAAATCGAATCAACTTATGAACTTTATGTTCTTCCAACTTACTCTGAACGCGCCGAATCATACTTAAACTACTTGGAACGACACCAAATTTTGTGTACAAGTCTTAAATCACCATACAGAATTATTCCCAGGCTCAGAATCCCAAAGTCACCTCGATAAAATCAAAACCTACTCCAAACCAAATTTAAAGAACTTTTAAACCTTCAATAAGCTAAGTATTAACATTTAGCGCCGAAATGCTCCCAGGTAATTCAAAACCCGATCCAAACATACGCCTAAGTACAAAATCATCATACGAACCTATTGGAACCGTCAAATCCCGGTTCCGAGGTCATTTACTCCAAATGTTGATGAAATTTGGCATTTTGAAGGTTTTAGAATTTATTAAGTTTGATTTCAAGTAGAATTCGGTGTTATCGATGTCCGTTTGAGGTTCTGAGCCTTGGAATAGATTCGTATCATGATTTGTGACTTGTGCGTAAAGTTTGGCTTCAGTCCGGAATGTGTTAGAATGAATCGGACACGTTCGTCACAATTTGAATGTTAGGAAGTTTAAAGAAAGGTTTTGATCATCGATTCGTAGTTTTGATATTGGTTTGGTATGATTTGAGGCCTCGAGCAGATTCGTGTTATGTTTTGCGGCTGGTTTGTGTAATTGGACGGGGTCCCGGGGGCCTCGGGTATGTTTCAGAGGTATTTGGGTTGTGTTGTGCTCTTATTTGATGTTTCAACACTGTTTCTTTGGGCATAAAGGGCACTATATTGAGAAAAGACCTTTGAATATTGATTGGGTTGAATTATTAGATTCGTGTCGTAATTATGGAGCCATAACAATAAGAATTGTCGAATTCTGATGTCATATGAGAGCGTTATGCCCATTTCCATCTCGAACAAAATTGCTGTTTTCGGGTGCGAAGTTTTGTTCTTCGCGAACGCGAGCAAGGATCTGCGAATGCGAAGAAGGATCTCTGGGTTGACCGGTCAACGCAAAAAATTAGTTTTCGCGAATGCGAAGGCTCCCGCGAAGGCGATGAAGAAAAATCATTTGGATAGTGTTTTAAACCGAGAATTTTAGTATTTTGGGTATATCTTGAGTTCTAGAGCTCCGTTTGAGGTGATTTTTGCGGCGTTGTTCTCGTTTCAAAAAGGGGGTAAATATCAGATCTTTATTTTGATGTTTATCCATGATTATGTTGCATTGATTATTATTTTTATCCGTGTTTGGATTGTAGAAATTGGGATTTTGATCCTCAAAATTGAGAAATGGTATATTTTTTTATTTGAGGGTCGATTCATGGAAAATATTGGATGATTTTTTTGATATAGACCACATGAGGTAAGGATAATATTTATTTTCAATAATTTTCGGAATCCGGGCACGTGGGTCTGAGGGTTGACTTTAGTGGCTTTTCGAGCATAGTTGGGAATTTTTATAAATTGATTACTTATAGGCATTGGAGTATATTTTGATTGATTTGCACGCTGTTTGACTAGTTTCGGGACATTTGGCTTCGAGTTAAGGTGCTAGAGAGGCGTTGGAGCCGATTATGGAACTTCGGAGTGAGGTAAGTCTCCTGTCTAACCTTGTGAGGGGGAAATTACCCCCTACGTGATGTAATTATTATGTGCTATTAGTTGTGGGTGCTACGTATGCACGAGGTGACGAGAGTACGTACATAGCTAAAGCATGTTTATGTCCGGGTAGACTTAGGACTTTACTATGTAATATTTGAAATATTTGAATTCATTCTACTGGCTTAATTAATTGAAATTATAATTGAACTTGATTTAGAAATATATACGTATATATTAGGCCGAGCTTTATTACCGTGAGTTGTTGGCAAATTATTTGAGAAAAGGTAAAGGTTATACTCACCTTGTGTTCACATACACCGTAAGCTCGTGCCTTATAATTCGATAATTGCTTTCCTTTCTTGTGGAGCGGGTCGAACGCCTCGGCAGGATTATGTATCACACTCTCATGGGAGTGGGCCGTTCGCCTCGGTAGTATAATAGATACATCTATGGTTTGTGCCCCTCGACCCTTGACAATGTACACGTTGTGATGGGATGGGGTTGATCACCTCGGCAGTATCATATTCTTTCTGAATCTGGTCGTACGACTTCGGCATAATCGTGCGTTATATCTCTAGCAGTCCGAATATTCATGAGATTTTTCCTTCCACTGATGCCTTGCATTTTTTATGGTATTTCTTATTATTTGATATTGGCACCAGGTATTTTTAAGGTATTAAGATAGATTACGAGATGAGGAATTGATATCATTTAAAGAAATTTTTGGAGATTGTATTAGTTACAGAGTTACCTCACTACTACTGTTGTGCTTCTTATCTGTTTATAATTTACCATATTGATTTGTTAGATCACTAGTAAGTGTCCATTTCAACCCCTCGTCACTAATTCTCCGGGGTTAGGCTAGATACTTATTGGGTACGCGTTGATTTACATACTCATGCTGCACTTATGCACTAAATGTGCAGGATCTGACAGGTTCATTTGGTGGTCATCTTGGCGCGTAGGCGCAGCTGTTGTGGAGACTTTATGGTGAGCCGCATTCTAGGCTATGTATCATAGCCCATAGAGTCTTCATCGTACCATTTACTTATTCTGTCTTATTTACATTCCAAACATATATCGTATTATTATTGTTGTACTCCCTAGTAAATGTTCATGCACTTGTGACACCGGATTTTGGAATATACTAGTTGACGCTTACGGTTCTGTATATTATCATCGCATTTCATTTCTCTTATAAACTACAATTTTATACGGTCCCGTGGATTTAAAAGTGTAAATTTCCTTCCTTATTAAAAATTATGATTTTGAAAGCAATAAAATGAGTAATTAAATTGATCAATCACCGTTGGCTTGCCTGACGGCGGCGTTAGGCGCCATCATGATGTATTGTGGATTTTGGGTCATGACAACTTGGTATCAGAACTCTAGGTTTACTTGGGTCTCGCGATTCATGAGCAAGTCTAGTAAAGTCTTGCGGATCGATACGAAGACGTCTGTACTTATCTTTGAGAGATTACAGGGCTGTTAGGAGAACTTCCCTTCTTGATTCCTCTTCGTGCGATTTGATTCCACTGAAGCATATGCCTTCATTTCCTTCCTATTCAATCTTATGCAAAGTGGTGCGCTTGTTATCAATTGGGAATCCAGGAGTTGTAGTGGTACCGCAGACATGGTGCATGATGTATCTTCTTACATATTCGAGCGAGCTATTGTCGTCGTCCTGTGGAAGGGTGTTCTGTCGTTTCAGCTCTGTATTAGTATTGCCTATGGTTTTGAGGCTATGCACGGATTGTTATGTTGTTCATGAGTGGTTAGCGCGCAATGCTGATGTAAATGGTTGGGTGCTTATTTATGGATCGCGGTTGTGAATGCCTCGAAAGGGGGATTTCTCAGTTCATGGTTTAGAGGTTCGGGATTTAATACAAATAGAGGAAAGGCAATCGGACTGTAGATGTTCAAGCTTTGGTTGATGTAGTAACGAGACTTGAAACGAGCGAGGTGGAATCCTCATTTGTGATATGGGATCGTCGTCCTTGTTTGTGCGTATTAAGGTCGCATGTGTTATGGTCTTCTTTGATTTGCCTTTGCAGCAGGGTATTGTGAAATAGTGCCTAAGAAGCGGTTGTTATAGATGGTGGTGTGTAGCGGTTTCAGAATCGAATTGATGTTTCTAAAGTTGATGGCTTGAGAAAGATGATCTTCGAGGTGGCTTAGAGTTGGTAGCAATTTATTAGTTCAGGTTCTACAAAGATGAATTTTGATTTGAGGCAGCATTTGGGTAGCGAAGGAAGAGCAAGGACATGGTGGGAGGTGTCCCGCGGTGGTTGAATTACTAGCAGGTCAAGTATGAAAAGCAGAGGTCGAGATGTGGTTATCGTTGAATTTGTTGGTTTATTATGACTAAGAAAAATTAAACATCAGTGGTAATTCGAGCGAAGAACTTGATGAATGTGTGCTATACTTCGCCTTATCGATTCATGTGCAGTTTTGGGAAGACTCAGAGTTTATGCTTTTTGTGGATGTAATGTACAAGGAAACGAATTCGGCTGGTTGCTTCTTTGAGAGGGGGTGTTCATGTGCTAGCAGAGCATTTGAGTTTGGTTTATACTCAGGACTAGGACAGAGTGGGTGGCTCTCAATAGTGGTTCTAATGGGTTCAAGGATGTAAGCGCGGTGTCTAAGGATTTTAGGTCCGTTGTGTGGTTAATGATCGAGTTTTTGCATTAGGTATTAAGACAATGTGATCTCGTGATTTAGGTCACTCGGGATGAGTGTTGATCGAGTTTCGTTATGTTTTTCAATGGAGCTATTATTATTTCTATGGCAAGTTAAGAGTAAATTGGAAGAAGTTAGGTTGATTAGTAATGATTGAATCTAGTAAGATTATGGCAATGATCAGTTCCTTCAGCGTGTTAAGTTATACATGTGGTTTGTGGTTGTACGTGCAGGCTTGACAACCACCATAATTTTATTGATTTGGGAGGTATGTGATTCAAAAGGCCTTGTTGTGTAAATGGATTCCAGAAGAGTTATGGCGATTTAGACCACGACTTGAGGTTTGTATTTTCTGCGGTTATGGAAATTCGGTTGCGTGTTGCAATTGTTCTTTTGAAATGAGTGGAGTGAATGGGGTTCTAGCCAATAAAATGTTTATTCTACTGGTGGTTCAGAGATTATGATGAAATTCTTGGACTCTCGCGTAGCGGCATGATAGGTGTAGTGAGCGGTATGGAAATTGAAAGTTGAGGATTAAAGTTGCGGTTTGGTTTTGATAAGAATGTAACGAGCTCGGAGGAGCGGCAGGGGATTTAAGATGTTCAGTGTATGCTGACACTATTGCTGAGCAGCCTAAGGATGGTCTATTTTGTAGTAGGAGTGTTGGGGTATTGAAATGTGGATGCTTGGCTAGTACTATAAAAATAACTAGTCGATGGCCATTGATGTTAAGATTTTCCTACCTGGTGCGAAAGGTTGTGGGAGTATATCCCACGGGAAGATCGTATAAGTGTGACGTGTTAGTCATTTGATTGTTAGGGATCGAAAAATCGGGTATGGAGATTCTGGTACTGTGCAAATGGGAGAGTTGCTGCGTGGGAGGTGCTCTATCCCTTTTGTTGTGAATTGTGGGAGTTTTTTCCGGATTGGGATAACTGCTCGAGCGTTTCATGAATGGGGCCATTGTGGATCCTTGAAAGGTTTTTGGCCCAGTATGGGATGATCGAAATCGTCTTGGGGTCCGTTGATGGGTCTAGTGTTGATGTGTGCTCTACATCAGGCCTGATGCGTTCATTCAGCATTGCAATGCTTATAGAGGAGTCTTCGAGCATTGGATGTTATTCCCGTCGTCAACTATTCCATGTAATACTCTATTGTGCCATGTGGGTTGTGAAACGGCTTGATTATTCGCACAAGTGTTGTGGTCCCGTGTAGCTTGTGGTATTATATGAGTAGGATGGCTCTCGAGATATAGGTCATTTATTGCACCATATTCGTGCTTGGGTTTTGTAGCATATGGCACTATCCGTCTCCCTAGGGTTGTATTTTTGCACTTGGCATGCTTGTGGTCGATATTCGGGTACTTTGTAGGTGTAAGCACTATGGCTTGATGGGTATTTCCATATTTATTATTATGTGTGGATCAGGTGGCACGCCGCTATATGTATGTTGTTTGGATCAGGTTGCACGTCCCAACGGTATCAAGTGTGGATCGGGTTGCACACTGCAACAGTGAAATGTTGAGTACGGTTCCCTATATCTAATCTTGTTTATTTTGTTTCTCATTCTCTGAGATGGGTTCATAGCATCTGTTCAACCGTTTTATTCGTTACGCGAGCTGGGTAGTTCTTTTCCAGAGTTCGTTCCTCCTTATGCGTCATATTCAAGTTGTGACTTGTCGATGTATTGATGGGCGTCATATGAGACCTTGGTCAGTGTTTGAGGTGGCTTATTTCCTAAACAGCTTGTACTAGGTGAGACGAGATTATTGGATCTGAAATTAGTGCAATCAGATTTATATAAGGTATATTAAAGAGCAAATATCGTTATTCAGTTCAGAATGAGGTAATGCTCCTTCTCAGGAGGAGAGACTCCATGATTTGTTGATTCGGCAGGTGGTTATGAGTTTTTATACATCACTTCTGTGGTGACAGTATTGCGAGAGTTGGAATAGGGCTTATATGTGTTATGAGGTGTATTGCGGGCATCAGATTCATGAAATTGCTGCTATTGTACTCGGAGGATGTTATTATGGGCAAAAGAGTAATGTTGTGCATGGTGTGATTTCAGCATAGGTGCATGATCATGTTTTGGTATAGTGTGTAGTGATTGATGCGGTGTTCGTGTGTTAAAAAACAAATCGGGTCTTGTGGAGAATTCCGGATGTTGGAATTTGGTTTTAAGGTTTATTGACTAAATAAAAGGGAGGATCATTGTCTGGCTTGAGCTAATGTGTTCAACTGGGTTGCGGTGGTACGGGTAGGTGCACGAGGTGTTAAACAGTGATTTTGGACAACTCCGAAACGGTTCTTGGCACATTCGAGGATGAACATATGTTTAAGTGAGAATGTAATGACTCGACCGATCATTTTGAGCTCTAGCGCGTCGTTCGACGGTTGATTCGGAAGGAAACTTCTAATTTCGGAACTTTAAGTTGGAAGAATGGACTAAGGTTTGACTTTTGAATAAACGATCCCGGAATCGGGATTTGAAGGTTTCAATAGGTTCGTATGGTGATTTCGTACATGGGCATATGTTTGGGTTGAGTATCGGGTGGTGCGGAAGCATTTTGGCGCTTAATATGGAACGTTGGCATTTTAAAGGTTTTAGAATTTCTTGTGTTTGATTTGAAGTAGACTTTGGTATTATCGCTGTCCATTTGAGGTTCCAAGCCTTGGAATAGGTTCGTATCGTGATTTGTGACTTGTGCGTAAAGTTTGACATCATTTTGGAATGTTAAGAATGAATCGGACGCGTTCGTCGAAGTTTGAATGTTAGGAAGTTTAAAGAAAGGTTTCGATCGTTGATTCGTAGTTTTGATGCTGTTTGGTGTGATTTGAGGTCTCGAGCAGGTTGTTATGTTTTGGGACTGGTTTGTGTAATCGGACGGGGTCGCAGGGGCCTCGGGTGTGTTTCAGAGGTGTTTGGGTTGTGCTGCGCTCTTATTTGATGTTTCGGCGTCGTTTCTTTGGGCATAAAGGGCACTATATTGAGAAAACTACCTTTTATTTGTGAATGGATTGATCCATTAGATCCGTATTGTAATTACGGAGCCATAGCAACAATAATAGCTGAATTCTAATGTCGTATGAGAAAGTTATGTCAATTTTCGTGTCAGACAAAATTGTTGGTTTCTAGTGCGAAGTTTTGTTCTTCGCGAATGCGAGAGAGGTTCCGCAAACGCGAAGAAGGATTTCTGGGTTGACCGGTCAATACAAAAAATTGCTCTTCACGAACGCGAAGGTCTCCCTCGACGGTGATGAAGAAAAATCATCTGGAAAATGTTTTAAATCGAAAAGTTTAGTATTTTGGGCATATCGTGAGTTTTAGAGCTCCGTTTGAGGTGATTTTTGCGACGTTGTTCTTGTATCAACAAGGGGGTAAATATCTGACCTTTATTTTGATGTTTATCAAAGATTATTTTGTTGATTATTATTTTTATCCGTATTTAAATTGTAAAAATGGGGATACTGAGCCCCAAAGTTAAGAAATAATAAATCCTTGATTTGCGGGTCAGTTCATGGATGAAATTGGATGGTTTTATGGATATAGACCATATGAGTTATGGGTTATATTTATTTTCAATAATTTTCGAAATCGTGGCACATGGGCCCGATGGTTGACTTTAGCGACTTTTCGAGCGTACTTGGGAATTGTTATAAATTGATTAAATATGAGCATTGGAGTATATTTTGATTGATTTGCATGTTATTTGACTAGTTTCAGGACATTTGGCTTTGAGTTGAGGTTTTAGAGAGGCGTTGCAGCCGGTTATGGAACTTCGGAGCGAGGTAAGTCTCCTGTCTTACCTTGTGAGGGGGAAACTACCCCCTACGTGATGCAATTGTTATGTGCTATAGGTTGTGGGTGCTCTGTACGCACGATGTGACGAGAGTCCGTACGTAGCTAAAGCATGTTTATGTTCGGGTAGACTTAGTACTTTACTATGTAATATTTGAAATACTTGAATTCATTCTGCTGTCTTAACTAATTGAAATTATAATTGAACTTGATTTAGAAATATATACATATATATTAGGCCGAGCTTTATTACTTTGAGTTATTGGCAAGTTATTTGAGAAATGGTAAATGTTATGTTGATACCCAATTTTGCCCTCATATTTTTCAAATAAGTATATACACTTTCGAATTGCATTTTGCATCATTAAGAGTTATAAAAATATTTTCCATAATTTTTAGAGCTTTAAAATTGATTTTCTTGCGTTTAAATTACTTGAATATATATTAATTACCCCTTAAATTATTTTGTGATGATTTAATCATCCAAATTTATTGTTTATATCTACATATATGTTTTACAATATTTTACTTCATTTCATATAATTATCTTTATATTTTTGGAGTCATTTACATAATTTTGCAATGATAGCCTATATTCTATGCATAATTATATTTACTACATTATTCATGATAAAATAGCATTTTTATATTTTTGTAATGTTAAAGTTATTATTTTCGATCATTTTATTGCACAAGTAATGTCTTATTATCTATTAATTATTTTTAAAAATCATCTTTTAAATAATTTTTGTGTATTTAATTATTAGCCAATATAGGGCTAATTTTCAGACCGAAAACCTTGGTCTAATATCCTTTAACCTAACACCAGCAGCCCACTATCCTAGACCCATTTTCTTGACACGCCCCAACTTCTTTTAATCCTGGCGTTGATCAACGGCCCACAATAAACCAACTTTTTTCCTTATATCCCCATAACCAAACCCTGGAGACCATTCCCCCAAACCGACCGCCTGTGCACTCTCTCGAACCCTATCCTCTCTTTTACAAACCCTAGCAGCCGCTGCTTAATTCCTCTCTGATCCCGACCTAGAGATGGAATCTACCTATGATCTACTTACCTTATTAGCTTTCTCTCATTATTGGTTGTTCGCTTATGGTGTTACTTAGGTACTTGCCTAAGTTAGGCAAGTATCACTTCCGAGATCAGACTAGAATGGCTCGAATCTTTGATTTTGGGCGTTATTCCATCTAAATATGCTCAACAAAGAGCGATTACACTCTTGGTTCGATGTTCAGACGATTGAACCCAATTAGGGTTTGAGACTCTCCGTCTCCTTTACTGATTTTGATTGGCATGTGATATTTTCTTTCCTTATTTGTGCTTTATTGATTATTTTCCATGTTTGTTACCACTACTCTGATTCTTCTATACTTTATGCACTTTTGGCTCTTGGGCGGCTGAAAGCCAAGACCACGGCATTTTGATTAACTGACCTTCTCATTGCGAACACTGCTCGGGGTTCATTTGAAACCCTTGGGAACTCTGACGCACTGAATTTTGGGTTCTGCTTCTCTCTCTACTGTCAACGATTGAAGTATTGTTGGAATTATTCTTCTTGTTTACCTATTTGTTAATTCGTAACTGGTAAGTGTCTTTGGCTCTGTCAATTTCATTCCTTCTCGTTGTGTTCATGTTTGTACATCTATGTCACTTAAACTTTGTGAATCTCTATGCTATTGTGTTACCCCTGTCATTTTATGACTCCAAACATTTCTAGCATCCGAACTTGTCCAACTTATGACTCTGATGTATGCCTACTATATGTGTTCAGAAAATGATTCTCACTACCTTAAGCATGCCAACCTGGTGTGTTTTTATGTGTTTGAATGCTTATACTTGCCACTCATTCTGAGTTTATATCCCTGCCTTGTTCTATATCTTTGTGATAAATCAACTCATGTGTCCTAATTCTTGTTGGATTATTCATTTGTACTTAATACCTTACTATAGTTAGTTCTTAGCCATGCTGTTAGCAAACGTATTGCCCTGCTAATTGTGAACTTTAAGGTGCGTTCCCTGCCTGGCTTAATCACATGCTATTTAGTACTACCTATGGTTTACAAGGTGAAAGTGCAAAATCCAGCTTTTCTCTTATATGTAATGTGATAGTCTAGTTTTGATGTATCTTTCCCCACTAAGTTCTGGTGTTGCTTTAGCCTTTTGTGCTATGATTGGAACTTAGCATGTTCAAATTAAGGTTTGTTCGTAGACCATGTCCACCAACTTGTTTGGTTATGCTATTAATTTCTCATGTTAGACATTCTTATGTGAGGACTATACTATGTTGGCCTTTTGTCCATGATTTTATTAGACTCTTATGTTTAAAATCTCAGGGCTAAGTTCTTTATGCTAATCCTGGACTATGTTTGCCTTGAAACTTCACTTGAAATGATAATCCTGGACTATGTTTGCCTTGAAACTTCATTTGAAGTAGTATGCTATCTCATGTTGGTCAATCCTGTTACCTTAGCTTTGTTCTCAAAGAATGCAAGCATGAACCTGCCTTATGTATGCCCTAAGAACTTGTCAATATGCTTTAGTGAAAACTGTTGTTTGATACAGTTTTGAGAATTCAGTGTGTAGACTTCAAAAGGTTGTTTAATTAATCCCATGTGTAGTTTGTTACTTGTATGGTTGATTTTGGCATCCGACTGGATAAGTAAGTCATCCATTTGGGCCTAGTTTTGATCCATGTGTGTTGTTGGAGTTGTACCTTGTGAATGGCTATTCTGATGCCTTGTTGGACTGGGATTTGAGTCTGCTGTTTGTGCAAAGAATGGGGCCGCTGAAGACCCAGAAGTGTCACTGGGTTATTTTCTTTGGGCATGTACCTGCTTATTGGGCCTGTATTTGTTTCAGCTTGTAATTTGGTCATATTTGATGCATTTTTTCTTCCACTTGGGCCTATAATCACTTGTGATAAACAACAGTTGAGGATTAGTGAAAGCTTGGGGGCTGGGATACTCTATCTTTGCATGAACTAGGACTCTAATTGTTTATTTGCTTTTCATGTCCCACCTTTGGGATATTTACACGTCTTGATTAACTTGTCTATTCACTTAGAAATCATGACCTAGGGTTAATATACTTCCTTAACTTGCAAACGTCAGTAGGTATTCCTATAAGGTCTGAAATTGGACTTCTTGCGCTTAGATATCATGCCTATAGGAACTCAATGTACTGGCTGGAAATGCATGCTTTGGCGTACTTCTTTCAATCACGTGACTCATCTAGTTACCATGTCTACAGGATCTCAAATTGATTAATTAAAACTGCTATTATTGTTGTTCTCTTCTTATTACATAGTTCGTCTAGAAATATGCCTATAGGGACAAAAATGAGTAATTTTGCATTTTTAATGGCCTCACTGCCCAGACGCAAATCGTGTAGAGATCATGTCGATAGGGTGCTGTCACTCGCATAGAAATCATGCCTATAGGATCTTTGATAAAATCATATATTCAAATCAACCGCTTTGTCAAGACGTTCTGCCTAGAAATACTACCTATAAGACTTGTCAACTTTGGAATCGTTCAATCACATAGATTTCATGCCTATAGGTCTTGAAAAATTTAATATACCTTGACTCCAAGCCTGCCTATATATTGTTGCCTGCTTAATAATCTGAACATCGTTTGCATAAGTTCATAACTGCTTGCGTGCATCTGTGTCTATATGAGGAGGCAAAGTTGAACCCTTATGTGTTGATTATGTGTAGTCCTATATGTTTGGAATGTGCGCTAGTTTTATCACTTTTGAGCATCCTAAGTAGAATCTAGAACCACCTAATAGCAGGTCCAAAGCCTTCTGGACCATAGGCATGGGACGAATAGTGCATGCATAGGACACGACTTAGAATTGAATTAGACCGCCTTTAAGTAAACAACTTCAACATAGTAATAGGGTAGCAGGAGATGATAGTCTGTGCCCGCTGAATAATATGAGCAACTCCTACCTAAAGGGAGTTGCGAAGTATTATTTATGTTGCACGGGGTGATCTTTTAGAATTAAAAACTTACCCTTTTTCCTTATATGTTCACTAAATGATTTAGTCATTACGCAATTGTAGTCTTTATGATCTTTAAAACTTGCATCAATTATTCATACAGTTTAATAATATTTTTCCTTACATCGGTTTATGTCATAATAGGACTTTCAACTTTTATATCTTTCCTTACTTATATTCTCGCCTAGTTTAATCACATAATCCATATATTTTAAGGTTCGACCGGGACCCACAGTTGTGGACCTCGAAGAGTGCCTAACACCTTCTCTTTGAGGTAATTTGAGCCTTACGCGATCTTTGGTGAAACGGACTAGTCAAACAGAGTTACTTGTAATAAGTGCCCTAACACACCTCAAAATCGTTAGGTGGCGACTCTTCTCTTTTAACTTCATTTAAAAGAGTTGTCACGTTAAAGCCCGCTTTCGCGAGAAAACAGGGTGCGACAGCATGGCGACTCTCCTGGGGACTTACACTTAGGTTCTTACCATAACAAATTTGAATTATGTGGATTACTTTCTTTGTTATATGCCCATCCTTCCACTACTCACCTTTATTTGTTTAAATTTGCTATGACATACACATCCCTTTCCTTATACACCTTTATTTGTTTAAATTTGTTATGACATGCACATCCCTTTCCTTATTCTCCTTTGTTTTTTTAAATTAGCTTTGACATGCACATCCTTTTCCTTATTCTCCTTTGTTTGCTGTAACATGTATGAACGCTCTTCATTTCTTTTCAACTTGACTGCTACTTTACGTTCTCGCACATTTTCATAAGCCAAACTGACTTCTTTCTTTTGTCTTTCTTTTCTTTTCTCTTCTTTTCATGTTCACTTTTGCTATTTTATTTACTGCTTTTTACACGCAAATACTTGGCAATGTGTCATTATTTATGCGTAAAGCATGCTCCACATCATACTCCACTCGTGCCAATTATCAACATAGCAGCGCTTGATGAATGTCTTCCTGAAAATCACCCTTTAAATCGGAAAGGCTTATATGCGGTAGACTAGTTGATCAGCGGTGCAATCGACGGTCCCGTGCCTTTCCCTCTCAAGTTTTCCACTTGGGAGTACCAGTCTAGACCATTCTAGAAACCCTACTCCGACTTGAAATGTACATGCGTCATGCTAAACCTAGTACGAGTTGGAGCGTTATTGACGCAACAACCCGCTAAGATGAGCCTTGTCCAAAGTCCGACGGGATTTCTACAATCCCAACAGACACTATCATATTATGTGCATTACTTGGAGAAAATGTGCCAACATGTTGATCATTATTGCGTAAGTAGTCAAATCTGGAGGGGGAAAGGGCTAACCTTTGTTGGTTTGCAGAAAATGAAGCATGAAATCCCCAGGTTCAGTATGGTCCAAAACATCCCACCTTTGCTACTTGACTGGTGGAAAGACCTTGCACCTTGCGACAAAAATCAAGTGAGAAGAGTACTTGGTGACTTGCCATCCTTGCTAAATATTTGACCAAATAGGGAACTGATTGAGGGCGCTACCCATGTCATAGGATGAGAAAAGAGTTGTTTTCCAATTTGGCAATATATAAATGAGTCCTCTCCTAGAAGAAATAGGAGGCTTCGCCAAGTTGCCATGGGATATCCCGGGATTACTAGTACCAGAGAATCGCACTCCCTGCGTTTTTCTAAAAAATGTTAGTTTTAAGAAGAATGATGAGTTGCTTTGTCTAAAGAAATCGTATATCCCTTTTGAATTTCTTTACGAGCGTTATGGGCATAGCAAGTCGTATTGTCTTCACCATGACGAACTAGCCATTACTTCATTGAGATGGGTGCACCGCCGGGTTTATGAGTTCATCGTCTACTTCTTGGGACTGTTGATATTTCCAATGAAGGGGGAAGATTTCCAGGACCTTGATGGATGAAAACATCGAGGGATAAACTTATACCATCATCCCTATGATCTTAGCTGAGATGTATCGTGCTCTATATCGGTGCAAGCAGGGAGGAACAAGTCATACCTCAGATTTCCAACATGGTCCGATGTGAGGTAGATTTCAAAGGAGATGTCATTCCGTTTAAGTTCGAGGCGCAGCACATGTGGAACCAAAAGATCATTGTGGAAAGAGAAACCATCGATCCAAATAGGTATCACACCGGTCATATGTACTACTATCTATCATGGTTGGAAGACGACGTAGCGGGGGACGTCAAGCCAGGTGTCAATCTGCAGAACAGAATCATAGATGAAGTGGCTGAGGCACAGGTTAAGTATAAGAGGCTACGCAAAAGGGTATTCGACTCTGAAGCTAAACATCTGGAACATCACAAAGTGAACATGGAGGCGATAAAGAATGGAAGGAGATTTCCACTAAGTCAACAGAAAGATTGGAATACTTGGAAGAAGGATTGATGGAGCTAGAAGGGAAGATGAGAAAGAGACTCTCAGATTGCCAAAGCATGGATGATGGTGAAGGGGGACATCTTGCAAAAGCTTACTTACTGGTGGATATGCGGGATCTGGGGAACCTGATTGATGGGGTCAAAAGAGCTAAGCATGGAGAAGGTCCTTCAGGGACCAAGTAGACTAAGAGATGATGTTTTTTACTACTTTCTAGCTTAGATTTTGATGTAATAAGGCTAAATGCCATTAGTAACTTTATTATTATTATAGATTTAGTAAAAGTTTGATTTGACTCATTTTCGCCCATTAATGAAATGAAACAAATGTTGGAATCAATTTTCTCCAAGTCTATGTGTTGCTTAGGCCTACCTCAGGCACAATGAGTCCCCAAAATTAGGACGCGAATTATTGCATGAATTTTTTGAAACATGTTTAAATACTGCAAACACTCTCTTATTTCACCTTACTAACTTGATTACATTTGCTTTTTCTTTTCTTTTTTGATTATTCCCATTCCCAAATCATGCATACTAGCATCATCAGCATACCACACGATCCAGAGGTCCTCCACCTCCTCCTCCACCAAGCGACCCCAAAGGCAAAGACAAAGGGAAAATGGATGATTTAAGTGGTATCAGGAAAGACAATGCTACTATGGCGGAAAACGTTGAAACTTCATATGGCCGAAATAATCCGGGACAGAATGAGTTGGTCTTACGTTTGGAGAAGAAAATCATGGAACTACATGGTGAGCTTGAGCGGATCCAAAATTTGGCAAACCTCTCCCTTACTCTCAATGTTCTAGACATCAACCAGCAAAACCCAACTACCCAGTACCAAACACCACCACAAAACACACAAAACCAGAATCCACCACAAAATCCTCCCGCACCACACCAGCCCGCACCTTCCCAGAACTTTCACCCGCCATCAGTACCAACACCTCAATAACACCACCATAATCCAACTCAATACCCGTAAACCACTATTTATCACACTCCCTAAAATGCACCACAACCTACTACCGATCACCAAAACTCGACCAATGACCACCCATATACCCAAGTTCTAGGAATCCATCAAAGCAATCCGATATATGTTGAAATCTTGCCCCACATCCCGCAGCAAACCCTACCCGAATTGACTAAGAAGGACGTGTTCATTAAAAACATGGCGGAGGAACTCAAGAAGATCACTAGCAGAGTTCAGAGTGTTGAAGGTGGTAAAGGCGTCGAAGGTCTAAACTATGAGGACATATGTATTCAGCCATATGTGGAACTGCGGGAGGGTAACAAACCTCCCAAATTTGGAATGTTTGATGGTACTGGTGATCCGAAGGTGCATCTGAGAACATACTACAACAAGAGGAGTGGGAAAGAATGAACAAATCCGCATGAAACTGTTCATGCAAAGCCTTACAGGAGACGCCTTGTCTTGGTATATCAGTCAAAACCCAAAGAAGTGGGTTAGTTCGGTGAGTATGGCATCAGATTTCATGGATAGATTCAGGTTCAACATGGAAAATGCGCCAGACGTTTTCTACATCAAAATCTGAAGAAGAAGCCAACAGAAACCTTCTGCGAGTACGCTACTTGTTGGAGATTAGAAGCCGCAAAGGTAAGGCTAGCACTTGAAGAAGAACAAATGAACAAGTTCTTTGTTAGAGCTGAAGATCAGTATTACGAAAGGTTGGTGGTCATTGAAAATCACAAGTTCTCCGACATCATCAACCTAGGAGAAAGAATAGAAGAAGGAATTAAGAATGGGAAGGATACCAATTTCGAGGCACTGTAGGCCAAAAATAAAGCTATGCGGAGGCATTTCGAAGAAAAAAGAAGTGGGTGTCGCGATGGTAGCCCAAGGCCCTAAGTCTCCCCTCACATACCAAACACCTCCACCCACATATCAACCCTTATCCGTGAGATACCACCACTATGCTGCTACCTACTATACCTATAATACTCAACTTGCATATTACCATTCACCTCCATCCACCTGCCAAAACTACCCGAAGCCACGTCCAAATTTTGACCGCAGACCTCCCAGACAATATACCCAAATTGTTGAACCCATAGACCAACTGTATGAGAGATTGAAGGCTGCTGGTTATGTTACTTCTATCCCTGCTGTTGTTGTGGAAAATCCCTCCCACTGGATCGACCTCAACAAAACATGTGCTTATCATTCAGGCATGAAGGGTCATACCATTGAGGAGTTTCGCACGTTAAAAGACAAGATTTAGACGTTGATCGACACTAAGGTCATATTGGCAAAGGAAGCTGCACCAAATGTTTGTAACAACCCTCTCCTGGATCACAGAGGTGAGGGAGTGAATGTGATAGAAACTGACGAAGAATGGGATCAAGAGGGGTCCATTGGACTTATTCAAGAGGTAGACGCTCTTAAAACATCTCCGGTCACCCTCACGCTAGTTGTGGTACAAACCTAGGTGCCATTAGAAGTTGAGGTAACTACGCCCTTCACTGTAATGGTAGCTCCCACACCATATCACCAGTCTGATGCCATCCCCTGGGATTATGTTGCGGAAGCAAGAAGGAAAGGAAATGCCAAAATGGAAGAAACAGGTGTCATGCAAGGTATGACTAGAACCGGTAGAGTTTATACACCTGAGAATCTGGGAGGAACAAGCAAGGAAGTTGCACCTAAGCCGCTTGTTGTCGAGACTAGCACTAACGATCTTAGGAGGAAGATACAAGCAAGAGAGTACTCTGTTGTTGACCACTTGAACAAAACTCCTGCTCAGATATCCATCTTATCACTACTACAAAACTCAGACGCACACAAGAATGCTTTGCTGAAGGTGTTAAGTAAAGCTTATGTACCCACCGGCATCACTAGTGGAGAGATGGCTAACATGGTCAGATAGGTATTGGTAAGCCACAAAATCACTTTCCACGAAGATGAATTACCACCAGAAGGACTGGGTCACAATAGGGCGTTGCATATCACGGTGCAATTTGAAGATAATTTCATCGCCAGGGTCTTGATAGATGGAGGTTCGAGTCTTAACATATGCCCACTTACCACTCTAAAGAGACTAGGTAAAGGCCTGCACGAAATACGAATAGGAAGCATGAATGTGAAGGCTTTCGATGGATCTCAGAGAGCTACCATTGGAGAAATCAACCTCAGTCTACATATAGGTCCAACTTGGTTTGATGTCGAGTTTCAAGTGCTAGATATATCTGCTACTTACAATCTATTGTTGGGACAACCATGGTTACATGCTGCCGGGACAGTAGCTTCAACTCTGCACTAGGCTGTGAAATTTTAGTGGAATCATCAGGAGGTGATCATCCATGGAGATGAAAGCAACCCCATCTACACCAACCAGACCGTTCTGATCATCCAAAATAAAAGGAAGCTGGATGGAGAAACATTTTATCGCATTGAATGGGTTAACACAATTGAAAATGATTGATGGTGGAGCAACAAGATAGAAAGCATATTGCTGTGGACAGGGTATGAACCAGGCAAGGGTCTCGGTAAAAAGATTTAGGGTATCACCAAACCTGTACAAACACAGTACCATGGCATGACTTTGGACACGGATATGAATACACATGGCCAGAATATCAGAATTGGTCACCACCATGGCGTGCTCCTTATTATTCACTGGAACATCCCGTACCAGCTCTGCACCAGACATTCCATCAAGCTGACATGATGTGGGGATCTGAGGAAGATGAGGTTTTGGCTGGCATGAGGAAGCTGTTTCTAGATGATGAAGATATGGACTGCAGTATAATTGTTGAGGAGGAGGAGGAGGAAGATCTCACCATCCAGACCGTGGAAGAAGGAGTTGTTCTCAAGAACTGGACCGCTGTACCATCCCGGGCCTGTCGAGTTCCTGGGTAGCCTGGCAAATTAGCATGAATTATTTTCAAATAGTTTTGAGCATTTGAGACATTTTTCAGTATTTTGTTTTGAAATAATTACTCGAGCCATCGAGTCGTACTTTTTGACATTTTTAAAAGTTTTATTAATGCATTACTGCTGTTATACTTATTATTATCTTTCTGCATTTCTTTTCAGCATAATTATTACATATCCTGATGAACCTACGAGTGTGACATGTAATGAGCAGCATAAGGATAATGATTTAGAGGATCTAAAAGATGATATAATACCTGAGAAAATTATCAAAGAGGTAGAGGATTTTGAAAACAAACCAAAGTCTAATTTGGAGGAAACTGAGGCCGTTAACTTAGGGAATTCCGAAACGGTCAAGGAAACACGTATAAGCATTCATCTATCACCGTTGGAGAAAGAAGAGTATATTAGATTCCTAAAGGAGTATGAAGACATCTTCGCATAGTCCTACGACGATATGACTAGTTTAAGAACATCCATAGTAGCTCACAAGCTACCCACCAATCCCATGTGTCTACCGGTGAAGCAGAAGCTCAGAAAGTTCGAGCCAGATATGAGTTTGAAGATAAAAGAGGAGGTCACCAAGAAAATCAAAGCCAAGGTTCTTCGAAGTGGTCGAATACCTGACCTGGTTAGCCAACACTGTGCGCGTTTCGAAGAAAGACGGGAAAGTTAGAGTATGTGTCGATTACCGAGATTTGAACAGAGCAAGTCCTAAGGATGATTTCCCGCTGCCCAACATACACATACTGATTGACAACTGCGCCAAGCATGAAATTCAATCCTTTGTGGATTGCTTCGCAGGATACCATCAAATTTGGATGGATAAAGAGGATGCCAAACAGACCGCCTTTATCACACCATGGGGTATATATTGTTATGATTCCGTTTGGTATGCTGGAGCCACCTACATAAGGTCCATGACGACTATTTTCCATGACATGATACACAAATAAATAGAGGTGTACATGGATGATGTTATCATCAAATCTAAAAGGAGTTCGGATCACATAGCAGACCTGGAAAACAAATTCGACCGGCTTCGAATATACAATTTGAAGTTGAATCCCCCAAAATATGCCTTCGGGGTCCCTGCTGGAAAGTTGTTAGGTTTCATCGTCAGTCGCCAGGGTATTGAGTTAGACCCGTCAAAGATCAAAGCTATCTAGGACTTGCCGCCTCCAAAGAATAAGAAGGATGTGATGAGTTTTCTAGGACGCCTCAATTATATCAGTCATTTTATAGCACAATCAATGGTGATATGTGAGCCAATCTTCAGAATGCTGAGGAAAGATGCTGCAACAAGCTGGACTGAAGAATGCCAGAAAGCCTTCGACAAAATCGAGTATTTATCTAAACCGCCAGTGCTGGTACCACCAGAACTCGGAAGACCTCTACCGCTTTATTTGAGCGTGTTAGATGGGGCTTTTGGTTGTGTTCTGGGACAACATGATGAAACTAGAAGAAAGGAGAAGGAAATATATTATCTGAGCAAAAAGTTCATGCCATATGAGGCCCTGTACTCTTTGTTTGAACGCACCTGCTGTGCCTTGACATGGATAGCTCAGAAGTTGAGACATTATTTCTATGCATACACTACATATCTCATATCAAGGATGGATCCGCTAAAATACATCTTTCAGAAACCCATGCCTACTGGTAAGTTAGCGAAGTGGCAAATATTGATGAATGAGTTCAACATCGTCTATGTAACTCAGAAGGCAGTCAAAGGGCAAGCATTGGCGGATCACTTGGCAAAAAATCACGTAGATAGAGAATACGAACCATTGAAAACATATTTTTCGGACGGAGAAGTACCATTTGTAGGAGAAGACATTACCTAGGCATGCGATGGTTGGAGGATGTTCTTCGACGGAGTAGCAAACTTTAAAGGAGTAGGTATCAGAGCTGTCTTAGTATCAAAAATTGGTCAACACTATCTGGTATCTGCAAAACTCAGGTTTCCATGCACAAACAATATGGCGGAACATGAGGCCTACATCCTGGGACTCAGATTGGCTATTGACATGTACATTTAGGAGCTGCTTGTAATCAGAGATTCAGATCTTTTAGTGCACTAGGTTCTAGGGGAATGGGCTGTAAAGAACACTAAAATATTGCCATATTTGCACTGTTTACAAGAGCTGATCAAGAGTTTCACAAAGATAGAGTTCAAACATTTTCTAAGGATTCAGAATGAGTTCGCAGATGCACTAGCCACTTTGTCTTCCATGATACAACACCCAGACAAGAATTTTATCGATCCTATCCCAATAGGAATTTATAAGCAGCTAGCTTATTGTGCTCATGTTGAAGAAGAGATTGACGGAAATCCGTGGTTCCACGATATCAAGGAGTATTTGGAAAAGGGAGAATACCCAGAGAGTGCTACCCATACTCAAAAGCGCATGCCTTGCAGATTAGCCAACCATTTCTTTCAAAGTGGAGGAATTCTGTATAGAAGGACTCCTGACCTAGGAAAACTGTGGTGTGTCGATGCCAAGGAGGCGTCTAGATTGCTTGAGGAAATACATGCCAGAACTTGCGGACCCCACATGAACGGTTTCGTTCTAGCCAAGAAGATATTAAGAGCATAGTATTTCTGGATGAATATGGAAACGGACTGCATCAAGTATGTTCAAAGGTGTCATCAATGCCAGATACATGCTGACATGATACAAGTACCACCCAACGAACATAATGCAACAAGTTCGCCCTGTCCTTTCTCTGTTTGGAGTATGGATGTCATCGAACAAATCGAACTCGCTGCTTCAAATGGACATAGGTTGATTTTGGTGGCCATAGACTATTTCACAAAATGGATTGAAGCCACATCTTACGAAGCTGTAACTAAGAAGGTTGTAGCAAATTTTGTTCGGGACCGCGTCATTGTCGATTTGGGGTAATCATTACTGACAATGTCGCCAATCTCAACAGCGATTTGATGAAAGCCATGTGTGAAACATTCAAGATCAAACATCGGAACTCTACAGCATACAGGTTGCAAATGAACGGAGCCGTAAAAGCCGCCAACAAGAACATCAAGAAGATATTGGGGAAAATGTTAGACAATTACAAACAATGGCACGAGAAGCTACCATTTGCTTTACTCGGGTATCATACCACAGTTCGTACATCAATTGGGGCAACTCCCTATCTATAGTTTTATGGTACTGAAGTCATTATTCCCGCCGAAGTGGAAATCTCTTCTTTAAGAATCATACAAGAAACTGAGCTCACTGATGCAGAATGGGTACGAAACCGATATTAATGACTAGCTCTCATTGATGGAAAAAGAATGAACGCGGTATGTCATGGTCAACTCTACCAGAATAGAATGGCAAGAGCTTTCAACAAAAAGGTCAGGTCGAGGCAATTCGCACCGGGGAAATTGGTACTAAAGCGAATCTTCCAAGATCAGGATAAAGCAAAGGGGAAATTCTCACCCAACTGGCAAGGCCTTTACATGGTTCACCGGGTATTGATAGGAGGAGCACTTATACTCGCAGAGATAGATGGAGGGATTTGGCATAAACCTATCAATTCGGACGCAGTCAAGAGATACTATGTTTAAGATTATGTTTGCACTTTCTACTTGATGTAACTGAACTACGCTTGATCTGATTTTCGTTTAAGAGGGAATACGTAGGCAGCCCTGTGGGTTTGGTCACATCATAATAAAATCTTCATTTTCCCTATGGTCAAAAATTGGGGCAAGGTCTCGAGTTTCCAATCTCATCACATTTGGAACCGCCAAAGAACGTATTGCCAGAAGTATGCATTTAAACTGGGGCAGAATTTGAGGAGGATCATCAAAATTCTGAAGCAAGGAAGTTGTAACGTCTCAAAACGCATCACAGTCACCAGTTCATCAAAATTATTTGATCTCGTGCATTATCACATATTTTAAGCAACTACATTTTCATAAATAATTAATCAAATGCATGTCTTTCAAAAATTTTATTTCTAAAGCAGCCAGATGTTACCCGAGGTGATTCAAGCAGGGCCTTCAGACAAAAGCAAAGGTAAGCAAGGAATCGAGAGCATGAACCAACCTTTCCCCCAAAAAACTCATGATTTTTCTTTGAATGCAGGAACAATGAACATAGCAGGAACATCTGCAAATACATACACACAGCAAGATCACTATCTTCACATCGACAAAGGGCGCCAAACGCAAACACATCAAGCTAAGAGATGCTTTATCCTCTCGAACTTAGTCATTGCTTTTTCTCACATACCGCTAAGAGCTGCCCTCATCATTGCATAAGGCCAAGCATTACCTTTCCTTTCATAAGGCTAAGCACTTGTCTCCATACCTGGCATGAGGCTAAGCATTGCCTCTATTACTGCATAAGGCTAAGCACTGCCTTTGTTTGCATGAGACTAAGCATTGTCTCCATACCTTGCATGAGGCTAAGCATTGCCTCCATTACTGCGTAAGGCTAAGCACTGCCTTTCTTTGCATGAGACTAATCATTGTCCCCATACCTTGCATGAGGCTAAGCATTGCCTCCATCACTGCTAAGGCTAAGCACTGTCTTTCTTTGCATGAGACTAAGCATTGTCTCCATACCTTGCATGAAGATAAGCATTGCTTCCATTACTGCATGATGCTAAGCACTGCCTCCATTATTGCATAAGGCTAAGCATTGCCTTCCTTCACATGAGATTAAGCATTGTCTCCATACCTTGCATGGGGCTAAGCACAGTCTCCATTATGGCATATGGCCAAACATTGGCTTCTTCACATGAGACTAAGCACTGTCTCCATTCTTTGCATGAGACTAAGTATTGTCTCCACATTGTATAAGGCTAAGCACTGCCTTTTTTTGCATGAGACTAAGCATTGTCTCCATTCTTTGCATGAGACTAAGCACTGTCTCCACATTGCATAAAGCTAAGTATTTCCTTTCTTTGCATGAGACTAAGCACTATCTCCATTCCTTGCATGAGGCTAAGCACTGCCTCTTTTATTGCATGAGGCTAAGATTGTCCTCCCTCGCATGAGACTAAACACTGTCTCCGCTACACTACATAAGACTAATCACTGTCTCCCTTCTTCGCATGGGGCCAAGCACTGTCCTCATCTCATACAAGACTAAGCCTTGTCTTGTCTCATCCTCACATAAGACTAAACATCACCTGTTTTATCTATCAAACAATTGATATCCCCACATATTTGCATTTCATAGGCTGAAACATCGCCATATTGTCCGAAGGCGTCATAGTCCGAAGACACCATCCTCATAGTCTGAGGACACCATTCTATGGCCTGAGGATCTCTCGAAACTGCACATCATTATTCAAAGGCGTCATAGTCTAGAGGCATCATCCTCATAGCCCAAGGACACCATTTCATGGCCTGCGAGTCCCTTATTATACGCTTCATGGCCCGGGACGTCATAGTCTAAGGACATCATCCTCATCGTCCGAAGACAACCTTCATGGTCCAAATTGAATTTGCATCATGTTTAAATTTTTGCAGTAATCTATATACTCACGTGCATCGTCTTTTAAGTTTTTGCAGGTACTCGGAAGGTAATTGTTCTACAAAAGCAATTTTCGCTCCAGTTTCCATTCACAAAGTTCACATCCCTGACCATCTCAAACATAGCTGATGGCCACTAATTGATTGCCCTTTTGTCCCATAAACCGCTCAAATACTTGCCTTATATATCCATAACGTTCAAAATTGCACCCATAGCTCCACCTAGGGGATCCGTTACCTGCAACACCACCCTCTTAAAATAACTCCATCGATTTCGTTCGTCGTTGGATCTAGAACTACACATGGCCTGATTCCCGTAACACCAAGGATATGTAAGCAACTCAAGAACCAGGGTTCGGCCCCCATTTTTTCAAATCACATCATTCCTTACTCAATTCGGACAAAAATGGTTATCATTTTCTTTATCCGACAACTCTTTCATCATTCCTAGGTAAAGATGGGCAGCTATTGATACCTAATTTTTTCCTCATATTTTTCAAATAAGTATATATACTATCAAATGGCATTTTTCATCATTAAGAGTTATACAAATATTTTCTATAATTTTCCAAAATTTTTAGAGCTTTAAAATTAATTTTCTTGCGTTTAAATTACTTGAATATATATTAATTACCCCTTATATTATTTTGTGGTGATTTAATCATCCAATTTCATTATTTATATCTACACATATGTTTTACAATATTTTACTTCATTTCATATAATTATCTTTGCATTTTTTGAGTCATTTACATAATTTTGCAATAATAGCCTATATTCTATGCATAATTATATTATTACATTATTCATGCTAAAATAGAATTTTTTATTTTTATAATGTTAAAGTTATTATTTTAAATCATTTTATTGCACAAGTAATGTCTTATTATGTATTATTATTTTTATAAATTATTTTTTAAACAATTTTAGTGTATTTAATTATTAGTCAATATAGGGCTAATTTTCGGACCAAAAACCTTGGCCCAATACCCTCTAACCCAGCACCAGCAACCCACTATCCTAGACCCATTTCCTTGACCCGCCCCAACTTCTTTTAATCCTGGCCGTTAATCAACGACCACAATAAACCAACATTTTTTCTTATATCCCCATAACCAAACCCTGGAGACCATTCCCCCAAACCGGCCGCCTGTGCAATCTCTTGAACCCTCTCCTCTCTTCTACAAACCCTAGCAGCTGCTGCTTAATTCCTCTCCGATCCCAACCTTGAGATGGAATCTACCTATGATCTACTTACCTTATTAGCCTTCTCTCATTATTGGTCGTTTGCTTATGGTGTTACTTAGGTACTTGCCTAAGTTTTGAAAGTATCACTTCCGAGATTCAACTAGAATGGCTCGAATCTTTGATTTTAGGCGTTATTCCGTCTATATACGCTCAACAAAGAGCGATTTACACTCTTGGTTTGATGTTCAGGCGACTGAACCCAATTAGGGTTTGAGACTGTCCATCTCCTTTACTGATTTTGATTTGCATGTGATATTCTCTTTCCCTATTTATGCTTAATTGATTATTTTCCATGTTTGTTCTTTCAATTTGTATACCATATAAATCCCCTTCCCTGTTCCCCTTTGAAAGTCTCAATGATTCATTACTTAACTACTATTACCATTACTCTGATTCTTCTATACTTTCTGCACTCTTGGCTCTTGGGCGGCTGAAAGCCAAGGCCACTGGATTTTGATTAACTGACCTTCTCAGTGTGAGCATTGCCCGGGGTTCATCTGAAACTCTTGGAAACTCTGATGCACTGAGTTTTGGGTCCTGCTGCTCTCTCTACTGTCAACGATTGAAGTATTGTTGGAATTTTGTTAATTCGCAACCGGTAAGTGTCTTTGGCTCTATCAATTTCATTCCTTCTCATTGTGTTCATGTTTGTACATCTTTGTCACTTAAACTTTGTGAATCTATATGCTATTGTGTTACCCTATCATTTTATGACTCCAAATATTTCAAGCATCCTAACTTGTCCAACTTATGACTCTGATGTATACCTACTGTATGTGTTCAACATGAATGATTTCCACTACCTTAAGCATGCCAACCTAGTATGTTTTTGTGTGTTTGAATGTTTATAACTGCCACTCATCCTGAGTTTATATCCCTGCCTTGTTCTGTATCTTTGTGATAAATCAACTCATGTGTATTAATTCCTGTTGGATTATTCATGTGTACTTAATACCCTACTAGAGTTAGTTCTTAGCCATGTTGTTAGCCAAACGTACTGCCCTGCTAATTGTGAAAGTGCAAAATCCAGCTTTTCTCTTATGTGTAATGTGATAGTCTAGTTTTTATGTATCCTTGCCCACTGAGTTCTGGTGTTGCTTAAGCCTTTTGTGATATGATTGGTAGTTAGCATGTTCAAATTAAGGTTTGTTCGTAGACCATGTCCACCAACTTGTTTGGTTATGCTATTAATTTCTCATGCTAGGCATCCTTATGCGAGGACTATACTCTGTTGGCTTTCTGTCCATGATTTTATTAGACTCTCATGTTTAAAATCCCATGACTAAGTTCTTTATGCTAATCCTGGACCATGTTTTCTTTGAAACTTCACTTGAAGTAGTATGCTATCTCATGTTGGTCAATCCTGTCACCTTAGCTTTGTTCTCAAAGAATGCAAGCATGAACCTGCCTTATGTATGCCTTATGAACTAGTCAATATGCATTAGTGAAAACTGCTGTTAGATATAGTTTTGAGAATTCAGTGTGCAGACTTCAAAAGGATGTTTAATTAACCCCATGTGTAGTTTGTTACTTTTTGAATAAGTTTTGCATCCGACTGGATAAGTAAGTCATCCATTTGGGCCTAGTTTTGATCCATGTGTGTTGTTGGAGTTATACCTTGTAACTCGCACATTCTGATGCCTTCGGTGAGGCTGGGATTTGAGTCTATTGTTTGTGCAAATAATGGGACCGTTGAAGACCTAGAAGTGTCACTGGCTTATTTTCTTTGGGCATGTACCTGCTTATTGGGCCTGTATTTGTTTCAGCTCTTAATTTGGTCATATTTGATGCATTTTTTCTTCCACTTGGGCCTGTAATAACTTGTAATAAACAACAGCTGGGCGTTCGTGAAAGTTGGGGGGTCTGGGATACTCTATCTTTGCATGAACTAGGACTCTATTGTTTATTTGCTTTCCATGTCCCACCTTTGGGATATTTGCACAACGTGTCGATTAACTTGTCTATTCACTTATAAAGCATGATCTAGGGTTAATATACTTCCTTAACTTGCAAACGTCAGTAGGTATTCCTATAAGGTCTGAAATTGGACTTCTTGCGCTTAGATATCATGCCTATAGGAAATGACTGGAAATGCATGATTTAACTTACTTCTTTCAATCACGTAACTCATCTAGATACCATGTCAATAGGATCTCAAATTGATTAATCAAAACAGCTATTGTTGTTGTTCTCTTCTTATTACATAGTTCATCTAAAAATCATGCCTATTGGGACAAAAATGAATAATTCTGTATTTTTAATGGCCTCACTGCCCAGAGGCAAATCGTGTAGAGATCATGTCGATAGGGTGCTGTCACTCGCCTAGAAATCATGCCTATGGGATCTTTGATAGAATCATATATTAAAATCAACTGCTTTGTCAAGACGATCTGCCTAGAAATACTGCCTATAAGACTTGTCAACTTTGGAATCGTTCAATCACATAGAAATACTGCCTATAGGTCTTGAATAATTTAATATACCTTGACTCCAAGCATGCCTATATACTGTTGCCTGCTTAATAATCTGAACGTCGTTAGCATAAGTTCATAACTGCCTGCGTGCATCTGTGTCTATATGAGGAGGCAAACTTGAGCCCTTATGTGTAGTCCTATATGTTTTGAATGTGTGCTAGTTTTATCACTTTTGAGCATCCTAAGTAGAATCTAGAATCACGTAATAGTAGGTCCAAAGCTTCCTGGACCATAGGCATGGGACGAGTAGTGCACGCATAGGACACGACTTAGAATTGAATTAGAGTGCCTTTTAGTAAACAACTTCAACACAGTAATCGGGTAGCAGGAGATGATAGTCAGTGCCCGCTGAATAATATGAGCAACTCCTACCTAAAGGGAGTTGCGAAATTTATTTATGTTGCACGGGGTGATCCTTTAGGCTAAAAAACTTAGGATCCCCCCCTTTTCCTTGTATGTTTTCTAAAGGATTTAGTTATTACCCAGTTGTAGTTTTTTATTTTATCTTTAAAACTTGCATCAATTATGCATATTGTTTAATGATATTTTTCCTTACACTGGTTTATGTCATAATAGGACTTTCAACTTTTATATCTTTCCTTACTTATATGCTCGCCTAGTTTAATCACATAATCCACATAGTTTAAGGTTTGGCCGGGATCCACAGTTGTGGACCTCGAAGAGTGCCTAACACCTTCTCTTTGAGGTAATTTGATCTCTTACCCGTTCTTTATTGACACAGACTAGTTAAATAGAATTACTTGCAAATAGGTGCCCTAACGCACCTCAAAATCGCTAGGTGGCGACTCTTCTCTTTTAACACCCTCACTTAAAAGAGTTGCCACGTCGAAGCCTACTATCGTAAGAAACGGGGCGCGACAGGTTATACTCACATTGTGTTCATATACTGTACCATAAGCTCGTGTCTCGTAATCCGATAACTCATTTCCTTTCTTGTGGAACGGGCCGAACGCCTCGGCAGGATTATGTACCACACTCTCATGGGAGCGGGCCGTTCGCCTCGGCAGTATAATAGATACATCTATGGTTCGTGCCCATTGACTCTCGGCAGTGTACACGTTATGATGGGATCGGGCCGATTACCTTGGAAGTATCATATTCTTTCTAAAATCTGGCCATACGACTTCGGTGTAATTGTGCGTTATACCGCTAGCAGTCCGAATATTCACGAGATTTTTACTTCCACTCATGTCTTGCATTTTATATGGTATTTCTTATTTATTTGATATTGGCACTCGGTATTTTTAGAGCTGTTGAGATAGAATACGAGATGAGGAATTGATATCGTTTAAAGAAATTTTTGGAGATTGTGTTAGTTACGGATTTACCTCACTACTACTGTTGTGCTTCTTATCTGTTTATAATTTACCATATTGATTTATTAGACCACTAGTAAGTGTCGATGTTGACCCCTCGTCAGTACTTCTCCGGGGTTAGGCTAGATACTTCTGTGTACGCGTTGATTTACGTACTCATGCTGCACTCCTGCACTAAATGTGCATGATCCGACAAGTTCATTTGGTGGTCATCTTGGCATGTAGACATAGTTGTTGTGGAGACTTTATGGTGTGCTGCATTCCAAGCTACGCATCGCAGCCTACAGAGTCTTCATCGTACCATTTACTTTATTCTGTCTTATTTACATTCCAGACAGATGTTGTATTATTATTATTGTACTCTCTAGTAAATGCTCATGCATTTGTGACACCGGATTTTGGAATATACTAGTTGATGCTTACGGTTCTGTATATTATCATCGCCTTTCATTTATCTTATTTTTGTACGTTCCCGTGGATTTAAAAGTGTAAATTTCATTTCTTATTAAAATTTATGATTTTGAAATTAACAAAATGAGTAATTAAATTGATCAATCACTGTTGGACTTATTATTGGGTGAAGACAAATTTTATTACGGGTGGAAGCTCCAACTTAACACGATTGTATACATGCTCATTACGCTCATGCGAGCAACTTTATTGGACTTATTATTGGGTTTTGGGTGATTCCTATCTTCCCGGACGATTACAGCCTCCAGACATTTCTCTCTACCTTTTTTTGGAGCAGCATCTGTATTGTGCATGCTCATGTTCACTGGGGCCGTTGCTAGTGATTTTGGGTCGTTCAAACTTCTATGTGCCATTGTTATCAAGTTAGCGTGGAAGAAGGATGAGGAGAATATACTTGTATGGGAAGAGGTGAATTTAGGATTTTAACACGAGGAGGACACTGTTTTTTAATATAAACATATCTATAGGTTTATGTAACCAATAAATAAGTTCAGTAATATAAATTAATTGAATTTAAACAAAAAAATTCATATATATTATTATTTCAACTTATTTAGAAAGATGGTATTCGAGCCATCTTGCACAAATCTCTATCATTCACAAACAGTTATGCATTGTTTTAGGAAATTTTTAAGGTTATGTAATATATTTAAAATTACATTCACATGGTAATTTTAATTTCTACCGCTAAGTATAATATCAAATTTTTTTTTATATATTTTGAATAGTTCAAATTTATTTTTTAAGCAAAAACTTAGTTCGTACATGTTTTTTCTAAGTTTAATCATGAAATGGTCTTATTTTTCATTACTAAGTAGATTGGTTATAAAATCATAACATATGACTAATTCAAATATAATTTGAAGTAAAAACCGCACTTGGTCCACTTGGGGAATTCAATGTTTGAGCGTGAAATCAATTGTTTTGGGTCATACAATGATGGGATATCACAAGATATTCCATAGGGTTATCTATCCCACCTTCTATAAATGATAGCTAATTGTAAATATATAAATTTTATTGGGTCTAATCCATACAAAATTTGGATTAAATTCATTTAGGTTGAATAATTGATTTTGGATGTTACAAATTAAATTAGTCCATTTTATTTTTCAAGCCCAAAGTTCCATTTCATCGTAAGGCCTAGGCTCATGCCATGTGTCAAGTGACATGGCATATCTAGTCAAACTGCAAGCCAACAAGATGACGCCACGTGTTAAATTGTGACGACCCGACAAGTCGTCTCACGAGTTACCGCTCCGTTTCCCCTATTTCCACCTCATTATGCTTCGTTATCGGTGTTTCATGTGATCGAATTGAGTAAGTTGCATTCGGAGTGAAATCGGTAAGAAATGAGACACTTAGTCTCTTTTAAGGAGGCTTAAGTTGTAAAAGTAACTGTATGTTGACTTATGAGTTAGAGGGCTCGGATGTGAATTCCGATGATTCGGTTAGTTTCGGGAGAGGATTTATGACTTAGTAGAGTGATCGGAATTAGTTTTGGAGGTTCCGTGTCGAATTAGGCTTGAATTGGTGAAGTTAGAATTTTGGCGATTTCCGGTTGATAGGCAAAATTTTGATCCGAGGGTCGGAATGGAATTCCGAAAGTTGCTGTAGCTTCAATATGTGATTTATGACTTGTGTGCAAAATTTCAGGTCATTCGGACGTGGTTTGGTCGGGTTTAGATCAGAAGAGCGATTTAGAAGATTTCGAGATCCTTAGGCTTGAATCTGATGTGAATTTGATGTTATGATGTTGATTTGAACGTTCAGAAGGTTGGAACAAGTTTGAATAATATTATGGGACATGTTGGCGTGTTTGGTTGAAGTCCCGAGGGCCTCGAATGGATTTTGGATGGTTGATGGGGTTTAACTTTGGCATTTCAAGAATGTGTCGATGTTTCATCTTCAAGAATAAGTGGTATAATATTATGAAAATAAACTTCAAATTCAGTTTTAATTGAATTATTAGATCCGTATCAAAATTTTGGAGTCATAGCAAAAAGAATCGTCCAATTCGGACATCGTATGAGAAAGTTATGCCCATTTTTGTGTCGAGGAAAAAATCTGCAGAAGCGTCAGAAATGCGAACCGCAAAACACGAAATGCGAACCGCAGAACGTGAAATGCGAACCGCATTTTTGAAATTCGAACTGCATTTTTGACCTGAAAATTGCAAACTGAGACAGAACTTGGGGCGAGATTTGCTACCAAAAATGCGAACCGCAAAGGTGAAATGCGAACCGCATTTTTGGCATATAGAATCGCATTTTTGACCTGACAAGGGTGTTTTAACCCGATTTTTGATACTTTTTAAGTAGAACCCAATGCCCATCTTGTTCTATAAGACCCATATTCGTTACCCACGAAGAGGAACACCTCCAAACACCATAGAATCACCATAAATCAACCTCAAACTACATACAAAGGAGATTTTCATGGACAAATTCTTAAAGGAAGAGTTTTGGTCATCTTAAACATACTTGGAGCTAGAGAGCTCGGGTTGAAACAAGTTTTGAAGCAATTCTCGGAGAGTTTCAAAGAGAAACATCGGGGTAAGTATTTCTAACTCAATTTTGGAGGAATTACCTCAGTTTATCACTATTTTTAGCAATTAATTGGTGATTTAAGTTGGGAAAATTGTGGAAAACCCTAAGGCTTAGGTGTGAGGGTTAGAGGTCGATCCGGTGTCGGAATTCGACAAATTTTATATGGTTGAACTTGTGAGGAGATAAGGAACCCGTTGAAGTGATAATTTCTGCGTTTTGAGAAGTGGGCCCGGGGCTCGGGTTTTGCTAATTTCAGAATTTTGCTAAATTCGATTGTTTTTGCTTGGGTTTTATTCCCTCAACATATTGTGACGTAATTGTTATGAATTTGGATAGATTGGACGCACGTGGAGGCCAATTCAAAGGGCAAAGGCGTCGCGGGCTAAGGATTTAGCCGGTTTGAGGTGAGTAATGCTTGTAAATGATGTCCTGAGGGTTCGAAACCCCGGATTGCACATCGTAGTGCTATGTTGAGGTGAGACACATTCTCGATGATGAGCATGGGGTCGTTTACTTCTGGGGATTGTGACTTGGTCCATCCCGATTTATGATTTTACTACATATGTGATTGAAACTTGTTTGATATCATCATGATTTGGGCTGCTTGCGATATTTGGGCATCTCGCCGGTTATGGAACCCCTCAGGGGTATTTGTCATTGTTTATCAAATCATACTTGGGCATCTCGCCGGTTATGTGGACCCTTCAGGGGTATTATTTGGCACCTCGTCGGTTATATGGACCCTTCAGTGGTATTATTTGGCATTTCGCCAGTTATGTGAATCCTTCAGGGGTATTGTTGCTGCATTAATTCATTTCATAAACTCAGTTTTGAAACTTAAATGATATTTTCAAATGATTTAAATGGATCAGGTGGCACGCCGCCACGAGATGTGACATGCATGGATCGGGTGACACGCCGTCACGAAATATTGCGCTACTGAACCCCCCACAGTAAGCGCCGGTGTCACGATCCAAAATCCCAACCTGGTCGTGATGGCGCCTCTCGTGGGGACAAGGCAAGCCAAACCAACCTAATTCCGTTCAACAGTTAAATTACAAAGTTTAAACAAGATTAGATTAACAATAAAATCGGTCGAAATACATACAAGTAGTACCATCCCGACTACAGCCCTCAGATCGGGGTGTCACAAAGTCATGAGCCACTAGAGAAGGCCTATTGATAACATAACTATTACAATATCTTAAGTACAAATGTTTGAGGGAAGCAAAATCAACAAAAGAAAAGAGTTACGAGGCTGCGGACGCCAGCAGCTACCTCGTAATCTCTAAAGCTCCGGTCCAGTAGTAGTAATCAGTACCTCTGAGTGGGACCGCTAACGCCTGAATCTGCACACAAGGTGCAGGGAGTAAAGTGAGTACTTCCAACTTAGTGAGTACTACAAGTAAATAAGAACTGAAGATAAGAAACACCCAAATCATTAAACAATCCACATAAATTACTGAAGTAAGCAGAACAATC